>JAPZDZ010042742.1:0-10274 GCA_029783805.1 Acanthurus tennentii
CCATTTTGAATCAATGTCAGGTGATTGTTGAATAGAGGGGACTTTGATTTAGCACATGAATCAACTTGATTCACTGCTTGATTTTAACTTTCAAGCAGTGAGTGCAGTGATGTTCTGGCCTGCCCGCATGAGAGAAAGAAGGCACGTACTACGGTTGGGCAGTGGTGTGGACGGAGCGCAAGCGGTTGGCTGAGTCTGGGGCGTGTTGGTGCCGGCTCCGAGGGGGCAGCGGAGTGCGAGGGCCTGTCCAACCCTGCTTGCAGCTTAAATTTCTTATTAGGGCCCGAGCACCGAAGGCGGTGCTAAGCCCTATTGTATCTGTACTGTTTGTTTTTAAGGCCCGAGCACCTTGCGGTGAGAAGGCCGTACTGTATCTGTACTGTTTGTTTTTTCTATTTCTTATTATTATGCCACTTTAAACCTTAATTTGACTCCCTAAACATGCTCAAAAACTCACCAAATTCGGCACACACATCAGGACCGGCAAAAAATTTGATAAAATGGAAAAACTGACCCCCTCAGCTCTATAGCACCACCTAGGCACACAAAAACGCCCACTGCCACCCACAGGAATGTCATAGAGAGACAGGACAAAAACCTAATTGTAGTACTCATCAAGACCTACAAATCAAGCACTGACATCTCTTGGCTAAAATCAACAGGAAGTTGGCAATTTGCATTTAAAAATGCAAATTTCGCTTAGAACAAACAGAGACTTCTCCAAAGCCGTAAATGGTAGTGCCTTCAAAATCTAATAGATGACAGAGGAAACAGTGCTGAACCAAACGGCAGTCTGACTTTGGTTATTTTTTGAATTGTTTGGATTTTATAAGCCCTCAAAGTTAGAGTGGTTCTGTGTCCTCCCATTAAAGTCTTTGGGAACAAAAGGGGACAAAAAGCACATGGGAAAGGAAGGACATATGTCAAACTCAGGCCCCTACAGTCTAAAGTAAAAGTCTGACGCCTTTCAAAACTGTGCCAATGGAAAGAGGATGAAAAAACTTTCTAGAATATGCTATTTTGTTTAGATTTGATTAAGTTTCTGGTACTTTTCAGGAGGTTTTCTACAATTTTTTTCTGTATTTCTCTTCTCTGCCCTGCTGTGGCTCCACTCAGCTGGTCATGTGACTCACTCTGAGCAGGAGAGCAGGCTGCAATACACACACATTATGAAACCTCAGAGGCACTACAAAAAACTCTAAAACTAAAACTGTGATAACTTAGAAACAGTACAAGATAACAAAAACATCTAAATACAAGATTTAGAGATCAAAGTCTTCTGACTCATTTAAAATTTGAATGAAGTCCTTAGCTAAAACTATGTTGGCCCAATCAAAACCTCAAACTGGTGTGGGTTTTATTGATTTCTCCACTGGATTGAATGAGAGAAAATCCTGCTCGCCGTGTACAGACACAGTAAGGATGGACCACAGACAGCCTTTACCCTCCAGATACTTATGACCTTAACTTATTTACTGGTGTTCGAATACACAGCACAATAAGAGGCACAGCAAGAGACAAAACCTGTACAGGTAAATTAATAAACAGCATACAGTGACAGAGAGAGATAGACATACAGAACGCGAGAGAGAGCGAGCAATCCAGTTGATGTGAGAGACGTGCTGCTCCTTGTGTTTCAACAACATAAGGACTAAATGACAAGGCTGTGTGTGTATTGGCAGAAGTATTGATCTAACTGTCCTCTTATAATAAGTCACACATTTAAACACAGCTGACTGTTTTTCAATTTTTTAACACAAGTATGCAAGACATTTTGATCATCGTCTCTGCATATAGCAATGCTTGCAATACAGCTTCTTTTACTCCAATTACAGTCTGACTGTATCCACATGATTTCTTTTTCTAACTGATTCTCATTGACAGACCACAAGAGTGTATATTTAATTAATTTACATGTTTAGACTGCTTCTGCAGTTTTCTTCAGAAGAGTCACGTAATGTTGTCATTGCATCTCCATGTTTGACTTTCTGTCATGGACCTTCACTGCTAACTCTGTAACTCCTGCGTTAACAAACAACCCGGTGATGTCACAAGTTACAGGAGCGAAACACAACGACGTCTGTGCTTGGAAATACATAAGGGAACATTGTTTTTTACTTTTATATGTGTACACTTTTGATCAATGTCAGTTGATTGCCGAATAGAGGTAACTTTGATTTAGCACATGTATTAACTTGATTCAATACCTGATTTCCACTTTAAAGCAGTGAGTGCAGTTATTTTCTGACCCTGCATGAGATAAATAAGGCACGTACTGCTCTTGGGTGGCAGTGTGGACCCAGTGCAAGCTGTGGGCCTTATCTGGGGCAAGTTGGCGCCGGCTCCGACGTGCGCCGGGCGCTAGGGCCCGTCCAATGCTGCTTGCAGCTTTAATATTGTTATTATTCGGGCCCGAGCACCGTAAGCAGTGTGAGGACCCTATTGTTCCTCGAATGATTATTATTTTTCGTTATTATTATTATTTTTATTTTTAGTACTTGAAGGCTTTTTTCAGGTGCTCAGCATGCGTGAAAACTCATGAAATTTGGCACACATGTCCGGTCCTGCGAAAATTGCGATGTGGTATAGATTTCATCCAAGGGCGTGGCAAATTGGCTCAATCGCGCCCCCTAACCATTCAGTAATCCCCTTTCTCTTTTTCCTAGCCGCACCAAATTTGGTAGGCTGATGTATACTTTCCAGACCAACAAAAAAGCCTGTTGGAGCACCCCTCTACAACCTACAGGAAGTCCGCCATTTTAAATTTAATGTCAAATTTTGCCCATTTCCAGGGATCGTACTTTGTCGAAGTCCTCCTAGGGTATTCATCCTATCCCCTTGAAACTTGCTCAGTTTGTTGGCTTTGAGGATGAAAAGTTACCAGACATGCTCACAGATTTTACACTATGTGGGCATGGCGAGGTGTCAAATCTTGAGGTTTCGCCATGAAACAGGAAGTGAGCTGTAACTTCACTATAAATGATCCAATCTGGCCAGCATGTTAACTATGTAATCCTGAACATATCCATGTGCAAATATCTAATAAAAGTCAAAGCCCCACCTGGCAACAGGAAGTGACATGTTTTAAACTTGTGAGTTTTACGCAAAGAAGAATGAACATATTTACATGAAACTTGGACTGAAATAGACTTAAGACTTTGATGAAGCTCTGGTACAAAAATGTTTTTGATGTTTCGCTGTGAGCACTTAAATTGTTATACCTTCACGAATCTTTTTCCAATCTGGACCATATTTCAGGTGCTTGATAAAATTCTTGAGATGAATACATTGATGTATTAATATCTAACCATAGTCATAGCACCACCTAATGGTGACCAAACGGACATATTTTCACATTTTCATGAATTTCTTTGTACCAGTGGACCAGATTTACATGAAACTGCTTACATGATGCTTGCATGCCAGGTTTGTGAATTTTGGTCAAAGGCTGTGGGCGTGGTGGTGCATCCTTCGCCGTGAAACAGGAAGCGGGTTTTCAGGCACAAGGGATGCACGAAAACTCACCAAATCTGGCACAGACATCAAGAGACGTGAGTTCTTTAAAGCCATGAGACATTTGCTTGAGGGCGTGGCAAATTGGCTTAATAGCGCCCCCTAGAAAATTTCAACGGAGCAGCCCCAGCAGCCCCTTTGACATATAATCACCAAGTTTATGTGGCTACTTCAGAACGTCCAGACCTACAAAAAAGTCTCTTGGCATCATGAGCTAAGTCAAACACAAAGTCAGATATTTTCAGTCAAAGTCAGGGTTGAGGCCAATTTCCAGGGGTCACATTACAAATTGCAGCTCCTACAGGCTTTACCCTATCTGCCTGAAACTTGCAAAGTTTATAGATAAGACCTTGAGGATGATAAGTTTGCAATGGTGTGGGGGGCTTTTGAACGGTGTGATCCTAGCAGGCTGTGAAATGTACATGTTTTGCCAGGAGGCAAAAAAAACCTCTAACTTCTTTGTAACAAGACCAAACTGCTTCAAAATTAACACACTTGATAAGACTTTTATAATGAAGGCATTTACATGCCAATTATCAGTCATACTTAAAGCGTTTTCTGCTGGTGAAAGGAAATATCATGTTTTCTATGAAAACTGGCTTCTATTACTGTCTTAAACTTATGTAGTGTCGTATCAATAGATATATTTTATTCATTGTCACTTAAGATTAATATATGGACAGGTTAACTTGCTTTATTGTTGACAAAACACTGTTATTTTTATTATTTTTAATGTTATTTCTGCTCATTTTTGCATCTGTCTCCCCATGTGTTTTTCACTGAGCGTCTTTGAATGCATCACCGCTTCCGTCTCTGTGAATCTGCGTTCCGTGTACGACGCCATGACAGTTGTCTACCGCGTAAACACACGCCATTAAAAAGCCACAGCTGAAGGCCAAAACTGTAAATATAAATAATCAAACACGATAAAGTGAGAGAGAGAGAGAGCGAGAGTTAAAAGGCCGATGAGATCGGCGCGATGCTCGTTGTGTACCGGCGCCGTAGAGAGTGATTGACAGCCGGCCTGTCTCCTCGCCAAAGTGGGGACCTTAACTTGCTTGCTGGTGTGTGAAGCATAACCATAATAAGAGGCGCAGAAAGAGATAAAACCTGTAAAATTTAATACAAAAACGGTATACAGTTTAAGAGAGAGAGAGAGAGGGAGAGGGAGAGAGAGCGAGAAAGGATGCTCCAGGGAAAGCTGATGAGATCGTCAGTCTCCTCGTTTATTTCAGCACGGTAAAGAATGATTGACAGGTTTCTTGTCTTCTCACCAAAATGGGTACTTTGATTTTTTCAGCGTTGTAGGGACCCATATACTTAAACACAGCCAAGTGCTTTTGCATTCACAGTTTTCAACAAGAGTATGCAAGACAGAAAGGACATGAGTTTGTTGCATGAAATTAATAAAGAAAATTCAACTTGTTGTGGAAAATTAGAAGTATATAGAGTATATGGAAACAGAGACAGTCAAAAAGTTAAAGTCTGTTCTTTGTCATTTAAAAAGTTTTTAACTGAGGTGGCTGACAAGATTTATATAGTCATGGTTATAAGGTGTTTAGACAAAAAGTAATTTTTTTTACACCCTGATAAAAACATATTTAAGCTTCTGATTGCTTGCTAAGCTGAAGTGTAAATATTTTGTTGTCATCATGTGCTCCTGCCAGCCTTGACTGATAAGGTGGGATCTGCTGACCCCTTGTGTGTCTGCATGGCAACTTTTGTCTGGCAGACATGATGAATTAAAGCGGTGAGTGCAGTTATATGCTGGTCTGCCTGCATAAGAGAAAGAAGACACATTGAGCTTGAGTGGCAGAGTGGACTGAGCGGCAGTGTTTGAGCGTGTCTGGGGCGAGTTACTGCCGGTTCCAATGGGCGGCAGGGTGCGAGGGCCCATTCAATGTTGCTTGCAGCTTTAATTATTATTAGTGTTCTTTGCAAAAACTCTTTGTATCTAAGAAAAAGTATCTCAGTAAAAGCTACATATGCCAAACTTGGCAAAAAATTAAAAGTTACTATCTTGTTAATGGCCTCATTAATATGAGCAAAGTTCAGTGCACACGATCTTGAGACATGACTCAGTCGATGCATAAAACCTGGTAATGATTGATTCAAGTGTGCATGGCTTAACACAAAAAATTACACTCCAAACTTTAAAAAATCACTAATATGTTTTAGAGAGCTGAAATTTCTT
The DNA here is from genome assembly GCA_029783805.1 of Acanthurus tennentii. Taxonomy (NCBI): domain Eukaryota; kingdom Metazoa; phylum Chordata; class Actinopteri; order Acanthuriformes; family Acanthuridae; genus Acanthurus; species Acanthurus tennentii. Next base: position 5,708 of record JAPZDZ010042742.1, read on the forward strand.
TGACACGTTCACTGATTTATCACTGATTTAATCAATAAAAATGTCAATCTCCATAGGTCTTCATTCAAATGCTTCCAAACTGAACAGAAACATTCTATCATCTGTTCCAAATTTTCTCCAGTTATGTCAAAAGATGATTCTGTGATGACATTGAATGTGTTACTGTAAACACTGCTGAATGCCTAACATTTTTTATTTGGCCAAATGTATAATCAAACTTTACCAAAATTATTAAGCATATTCTCCATATGGTTACAATGTTGTGTGAATTTTTTCATAATTTTATCTCAAAAATTTAATTGTTGTTAATTTTTCAAGTTTTAATTGCAGCAGTTGAGCCAAAAAATAACAGCAGACTGCTCAATTGCAAAATGGCTGCCACCTGAGGAGAGTGACTGACAGAGAGGGCAGACACAGGAGAGTGGCATGACTTAAGAGCGAGTTTCTGAGCCAAATTTGAATTACAAGACAAGTTACAAGTTAAAATAATCTTAAATCTCATCAGCATTTTAACTGTTGTTAATATGCAAATGGACAAACACCCCTGGTATATCTTGCTGCAACAAGAAAATCCCCTCTCTTTAGTGGTGCAGAGAGTAAGTAATCTACTCTAAAAGTATGAGGTCACGGTTTCAATTCCCAAGGTGTCTAGTTTGCACATGTAAACTCGGTAGAAATGTATTCATGTGGCATGCATTTTAAATTTTTCTGAAGATCATATTAAGTCATCAATCTTTCTGTTGGGATTATTGTAGTTGTATATGCTATCTAATCTCATATTATCCATATTATCATGGAGCCTTTATTAAAATCCCAATGTTGCAGGTATTTTTAAGAAGACTGAAAAAAAAATTTCTTGTAATCATCACTTGTAACCTAAGTTCGGACTACAGTGGCCAAGTAGGCAAAAAAGCTCAAAGCAACACTTCCACAGATGCTTCATAGAGCTGTGTGTACCACTTACCTCTCTAAAGTGTTTGAGGATGTCATTTATAATGATCTCCTGGGTCTCATAGGGATGTACTCTGGTGAATGGGTACATATTGATGATGGCATCCTCAAATCGAACCAGGGGAAATCCCAGGATGCCTTTCAAAGCCTATGGCAAAAAAACCCAACAAAAACTATGGGGAGAACAAATAATAAAACGTGAAGGTAGAATAGCTGGTGGAACAAAGGTGAAAGAGTGATGCCATGTAGTAGAGATGGTGTAAAACTTTAATGGTTTAATTATTCTAAATTAGAATCCATAAAAATGTATCATTTACATACATGTTCAGTCAGTTTTAGAGTGATTTGAAAATCAGTGAAATTCCTGTTTCTTTTAAATGGTTGAGGCTAAATCCACCCACTGACTGTTCTGCATGTCAAAAAAAACAAAACAAAGTAAAACAAAAAAAACTTGTATAAGGCTGCAAAGAAAAAAAAGTAAAAAATACAGACTGTGTCAGGTTACCTTAAGATCAGGAGGCAGTTTGTGAGAGGTGAAGACACTCAGTTTGACCTGAGGTAGACAGATCTTAAGGTTCTCAAAGTAGTAACGTTTGGGTGGTCCTGCATCTTCATTTGGCTTGTCATGGAGGTTTTCATCCAATTTCTCCAACTCTGCATTAATAAAATTTTTAGCAAAACTAGCTGCAAAATCAAAGTATTTCACAAATATTAAAAATAACAACAAACTAAGGACCCACCGGCTTCAGCTCGTCCATATTCAAAGAAACTAAGCAGCTTAAGCAGCAGTTTTTCTTCAATGATGACCGTGAAGCGTCGGGCTGTCACCATGAGGTGCTGTGAACACATCATGGATACATTACATACATTAGTTGCAACATTTTTTTTTCTTTTTTTCTAATGTAGCTGAAGCAAACAAAGTTGTTGCCCTGAAAATTTACACTGCAGCCATGTCACAGGAAATGTAGAATGGCCAGAGCCAAGGGAGACCTAGTGGAGAATGATGGTGGAGGGTAGGGCGGAATGAGCAAAAGAACTGGAGCATGGCAAGCCAACAGTAAATGGGCTCTGTAGCCTAAAGAGACATCAAGGCAGATGCAAAGATACAGAGAGGGATCTTTTCAAAATAAGTAAAGAACAGATAAAGAAGGTGACTTAGGCAAAGACAAAAGTGTAGTCATTTTATTATAAGCTAGTCAGTGCAATTCAACAGACTTTGAGCCAATGAAGCTTATAGCCAGGCATTAGAAGCATAATATCTTTTAAGTTGCCTAACACGCTACTAGCCTGAGTTGTGTGTAACACTTGTGCAAACTTTGATTGCCACCAGAGGATATAAGTTTTTTTGGGCTATAACACTGTGCTGACACTGTGTTTTGATGTGGCATATAAATAACCACCCACTCTCTGCATAAGGTTGCTTTTAGGCAAGACTACACAACAGCATTTAGTCTTTTACTTTCAATTGTAATGTTCTGCTCCACTTATCTTGCTTTTTTATCTTCTCAACCTTTTTTCTTTAGGGTCCAACCCCTGAAGGGGTTGAAACCCTTCTCAGATGCACCTGGTTTATTGCTATAATTTTCATTTACTATTATTTTCCTGCCAACTGGAAAGTGTGTGCATCAGGTTCTGAATTAATGAGCCCAACTGCCACATAGTAGCGTTGTAAATTAGAGACTTTGATTTGACAACTGCCACATAGTAGCGTTGTAAATTAGAGACTTTGATTTGACATTTGATAGGCCACACTCCTCACATTCTAAGTCAGATTGACTTAAAACTTGACACACAGGTGCAGCTTGGTGTGCTCCACAAAAAGCCTTTTGGACCATAAAAGTCTGCCGTATTGATTTTTTTTGCTAATTCGCATAAAGTTAAAAACAGTAAAGTGACATCTGTTTTTTGGATTTTGACTTGGCTCTTTGACTCACTAAATTTGGTACATAGCCTTAGGGGATGAAGATGCACATCGTATTATATTTGTATTTATATATTATAAGTCTTATTTATGTATGTTTTTAAGTAGGGATATTACTATAAGGATACAGAAGCTCAACAAAACTGTTGTAAGACCACACACTGACTCATTTTCAGAGATGCCACTGACAGGAAGAGCCACATCAATCAAAGTATTATACATTAACAGTGACATCTTATATGCGCAACGTGTTGACAACGTGGTGATAAAAAAGACAATTGGCCTAACAACATGTTAATATGTACCACAAATATGTGCCAATCAGTTAATGGATGTCATCACAGATATTTTTCTATCACAGGAGGGTGTTCCTACCACTCGCTGCAACACTTACCCTCCTTTGTGATGAAGTTCCTGAAAAAATGTTCTTCTAGCACATCAAGAGGAACAACTCATCTAGCCTATACTCTTACCAGTTAGCATTCAAAACCAAAAGACAAAGAATAAAAAACCTCAACATATGAGTCCCTCAGGGTTAAGCACCCTCTTGTTCACAGTGTTTCATGATTTTTTAACTTTATTCATCCGTTTTTTCAATTTTAACAATTTGTTTTTTGTGAGGAGGATAAAGCCTTTACAACTATAATTTTGATGTAGAGCCTTGTGCTGTAAATGATAAATAAAACAACTTTGTAATTGGTGATTCTGGTATAATTTGATTTAGATTATGGTGCTCACCGAGAACCAGGAATATGGTGCTCTCCAAAAATCTGACAAAGATCAACCTTGTAACAATGCTTACTGTAAAAAATAAGTGGTTCAGGGTGTGACACTCACCTTGAAAAGATCAGTGAGCATTAGTCTGCTGGGAACCTTTACTGAGTTGACCTGCAGAGCTGGGCCAATGTCCTTAACACCACTGTCACTGGAACTGGGAGTCACACACAGCATCACGGGCTGAGTGGTACCCAGCAGCTGGTTGTCCACCTGATTAATAAAACATGACACACCAAATATTACTCCTAAAACACAAAGACAGACCGAAAGAAAGAATCCTAAATAAAGAATTTTCGAAAGATCTATTAATTATACCAAGTATCATAAGAAAAGAGGTCCGCAGGAGTGTTTATTATACTAAATGCATATTGACTGCAATATTTCAGGGTTGGAATAAATACCACTTTCATACCTGCCCTTAGTGACTCTTGTGGATTTTCTGTCTACATTTTAATGCTCTGCATGCCATCACTGGGCCTACCCCACCAGCCAGAGTGTGAGGTCCTGACCAACGCTGCTTGCAGCTTTAATATTACTTTGTTATCATTTGAAGAATCCTAGTGTTGTAGACTAATTTTACCCTGTCAGCAACTATATAACCTAATAATTATCTATTACTCTACAATTCTTGTGCAGTTCTTCAGTCCATGCAAAACAGATCTCTGTCTAGTAACTGAGCTCTGCAAAATTAATGTGAAAACAATACATTTGGCAAAGACATGTGGCAGGCGGTCAAAAATGTTTCAGGCTACAAAAGTAGGAGCGCTCCCATCATGTGTGAGGCCATGTTACCTCCTGATCTCCTCAACAAAGAGTCAGCTGTAAACTCTACTCCGCCTCCAGAGGACTGGCCACTGTCAGTATCCACAGTGGATGTGAGGAAAGTCCTGCTGAAAGTGAATATGAGTAAAGCTGCTG
>JAPZDZ010042743.1:0-10273 GCA_029783805.1 Acanthurus tennentii
CCAGAGAACCATCGGGCAAAACTTTAAAGCTAAACTTTCCGTTTAAAAGTCCCTTTTCTGTATCCATTTCTGCTTTTGCAATGTTATTTTAGCGCTACTACCTGAAACTACGGGAGCTGGCAAGGCACAGACCATTAAAAAAATTTGTGCCGTTAAAAGGAGTTTGAGTTGATGCGTTATTAACGCATTAACTCCAACAGCCCTAAATTTTTTATTTTAGTAGTTCACAAAAATGTGTTTGTGAATGAGGCTGTTAGTAGTTTGAATGTAGTTATCCTAAATTAAAACAATAAAATGTGAAATAAAACCACATCGGAAACAGAAGAGATGACAAAAACCTGGTATTAGCACTAAAAAAAATATCTGTTTTATGTTTTAAAAAACAAAAATTAATGGATATAAACTGCTATTAGAGAAATACAAGGAGGAACCCTAGAGTTAAAATGGTTGGGTGCCCCTTCTCCTGAAACACAAATCACATGGTGTTGGCAAGCATAACAAACACACTCTTGCACATTTTTAAATATGTTGGCAAACCACCTGATGTATTCCCATATCCTATTTATTTCCCCTTAGGTAACTCATTGTTAAATCATATACTGTATTTAAATTTTTAGATTCAGAGAATCTCCTCTTATAGCAGGCTAACTCTTCAATAATATCAGCCTCGTGGTCAAGGGCTGTCCCTACAATTTGATTAAAAAGTGATTTGTTACACACTCCAGAATCGCGAATACCTGATCCAGAATCACTTTATGATCACCATGACATCCTCATGCTTCAAAATATCCGCTTAGAGCTGGGGTGGGGACGGAGGTCAGCATAAAGCACTTGCAAAACCTCTTTGACAGACAGGAGGCAAACAATGGGGCCATAGTTTTCCTGTTTCTTGCCTTCTATTTTGCTACACTGAAGTCTCAGAGTTTGGGCTGGCAAGGACCTCTTCTCGTGATTAGTAGAACACAGCGCTGTATGAACTCAGACATCGCAACCTGGAGGTGTCATGCACCAGAGAGACTCCACACTCAGAATCACAAGGCAGATTCAGAAATGAGGCAAAAACTGAAACTTTACTGAGTTTTCCCAGTAGAACTGAATATAGTCCGTAGCAAAAGTCAAAACCAAACAACAGAGTGATCAGGCAGAGGTACAGAGGCATCAGGCAAAAAACACAAACCAGGTAAACAGACACAGGTCAAAAATCCATAAGTCAAAACAAGGAACAGGCAGGATACGAAGCAGGCACAAACAACAATCTGGAAACAACAGGGGGAAACTGACTGGTATAAAAACTGAGGGGAGAATGAGCCTATAAGAAACAGGTGAGTGGTGGCAGAGCAGCTGGTCACTGATTGGCTGACAGTCAGTGCAAGGGGGAGTGCAAATGGTTGTGGACAGAGTACTGGCGGGAAAAGCTGGCAGGGGCTGACTGGAGGATGAATAGAGGGGTGTGAGCAGGGGGAGCAGCAGGAGGGTGGGGCTAAGAAGCTCCAGCAGAGTCCATGACAGCAAGAAGTCATTTCTGGGAGGTGCCCCCCACCCCCCCGGTGGACCACCCCTCCTGCTGTCAATCCGCCGCCCCCCAGGACGGCACTCCAGGTATGAGAGAGCATGTATGCCCCCTCATCTCTGTTCATGGTCCTTGGACTTCGCTTTCTTATCTCAATCGCCTCCTTAATCCAGCGGTGGTATCGGTTGGTTTCCTGCTTGATGACTCTGGCCTTGTCCCAATCCATGATATGGTTCTCTCTTTTGCAATGGTCTGATATTGCTGATTTGAAATTTTCTTGCTGGGCCTTGTCCTTTTTTGTTCTAGCAGACTGACATCAGGAGGTGTGGTCCACCAGTCAAAAAAACTGACAGGTGGACCACACCTCCTGCTGTCAGTCCACTAGAACAATAAAGGACAAGGCCCAGCAACATCAGCTGATAACAACCCGTCACACAAGTCCATCTGTGTGACTTCTGAGGAAGACAGAAGTCATCCGTTGAAACATGTCAAGGTAAAAAAACATCATTCAACCAATTTATGTGTCTGTGATAAAAGAAAAAAACCCTAGTTCTTTATCTCAAGTGTAGACACAATGAACTCAATAAAACCATTGAGACATTCTTTTTCCTCTGCACAGATCAGGAAATGAAACATGACAACAAAACAGAACATGATGGTTTTGCTATTTTTTTTTTTAGCTTTTTTTCCTTTAAAATATTTTCCTTTCAAATAAAATTGATGTTTAAAACTAGCCAAAGCATCAGTTGACACAATGTAGCCCTGGCTTATTGCCACAGAGCTCTTGAAGTATTTTATAAGCCTTAAAGGATAGATGCTCTCAGGAAGAGATACAGCTCCATAGCTTCATCGCCTGTGGTGGGTGAATGTAAGACGGTCTCTGCTATTAAAAGGCAACAAAAGTTAAATACTGTTTCATTGCAAGGATAGGGTCCTTTTAGGCATTCTTGTGTATTTGCTTTCACTGCTTCCTGAGAGACCTCTTTTAGGAAATCTTGACCTCCACGTAGACAAGAGATGGTGTACATGAAAATAGAAATTCCACTTAGAGCTACTGCATTTCTGCTGTGGCAAATAATGTGGGTATTCCACAAATGTGCAACTTGCTGCAGCTCTTCCTCTAGAAGTGTGAGCAAAGATTAAAGTCATGCCTCCTATTATGAATCAAAAGACGTGCAGACATATGCTCTCTTATGGAAAAAGAGGATGAGTGGGCAGTGGGGAGGTAGTCTTATTTTGCTCCACAGGCAAAATATCTAATCAGGAATAATTATATCTCTGCATACAGCAAAATCATATGTGTGTGATAAGTTTGAATAAAGGCCCTTTTGTTTTTAGTTTTATTTTGCTCTCTCTCTCTCTCTCTCTCTCTCTCTCTCTCTCTCTCTCTCTCTCATCCACACCCACCCACTAGTGGTCAATTTAAAAAATTTAAATTAAATTTGAACAAAGAGGATGGTGGCCTTTAAAGATGATTGAGACTGTACTTAGAGATCATAGAAGCTTAGGACACAACAAACTTTACACTACTGATATGATAAATAAATAACAAGAATAATGTATACTCTATAATGTTTAAAGTTTAGCTTGTAAATACATCTAAGTCAATATTTTCAAAGTTACACTAATTTAAAGCATTAGGCCATAACATAAATAGTTTCTTTATTATCAGCAAATATTCAGAATTCTCAATCATTTTTGAAAAAAATAGTCTGTCTGCATTTTAAAACATATGCTTATATTAAAACAAATCTGTGTCATTGTAGAGCTACACAGGCAGAAGTCTCTCTGATCCTCTCAGTCCTCTTAGGCGACACATTGCTACTTTTCTATTTGATCATCAAGATGAAACTACTCTATAGAGTATGGAGGCCACAGTATGGTATAGAGTGAAGTATTTACAGTATATAGTTGAGACAACATGAAAGATCCAAGACAAAACTGACAGAAGAACTAGACTGAGACAAAGGTGCAATTACAAAATTGTCTACTACTTTGGTCCCATGGACAGTTGCACTGTCCATGTTGCTAATGTAGCAGGCGGAGCAGCACTAAGCACCAAGTATTGAGAGTTATCACATTACAATCTGTTGTCATGTACTTATTTATCAAACAAACACACAGGCTGCTGATATTTCACAGCCATTGTTGGGGGCTGTAGATTTTAACTGTCACAAGCCTCAGTCATACAAGGATCAAGGTTTACCACAGGGATGCATGTTTTTAAAGTAAAATTGTCATTTTTACACTTAGTGTAGGATATAACATATCTGAGCTGTAGTCCATTAAAGCTACTCATGAAAATAAAAATTGATAAATGAATTAATAAATCGTAAAAATAAAACTTTCCTGAGTGTGGGGGATGAATGCTGAATAGAAAAAAGAAAATTGAAAGTAACAGAGAGGAGTAAGACAGGCGGTGTGGAAAGTATGAGGTGGAGTGGGGATAGCTGTGTTGTTCTTAACACTCACAACCAGAAAGCAACAGTATAGGAACTGTATTGGTCACCAGAAATGTGGGAGTCCTGTTTGAAAGAAATGGCCCAGCGGAGAGCAGGAGTCGAAGTAAATTAAACAGTGCATATTAGCAGAGTGTTGGGTTTAAAGACTGACTCAGCACATTCTGGCAGTTCAATTAGTTTCTTTATGATGTGTCCCTGCAGCAGCTGATAGATCAATGTCGGCATGCATGTAAGCATTCACCAAACATGCATGGGAAACTATCACCAGAGTGTACAGAGTTGTTGCCCAGGCTCAGTGGGGTGAGGCAGGTCAAGCCTCCAACCCGTCACGGGAATAACCAAGACACCACGCCCAAGAAGCTGCCGAAGCCACCAGGTGCCCGGGAGGGGAATAACAAGCACCCTCAAACTGCAAGGGCAGCAACCAGAGGGACGGGACACGAGGGCTCACCTGCCATCCAACGGCCCCCCAACCCACCCTGCAACCCACCCAAGCCACACCCACCCCCAACAACCCACCCCCCCACACACACACAAACCCCACCCAAGGACAAGCCAGAGGCCCCCAGTGATGCCACCCGGCACGTGTCCCACACCCTGACACATCTGTACCCAGAGGGACACAGTGGAGCCACCAGCCATGGGTGCCAGTGATGTACCCCGACCCCCCCACCAGGGGCAATGCACCACAAGCAACTCACCAGGTCCAAATCACAGCAGTCACCAGGACAGCACAGCAGGCCCAGTACCAGAGCTCCCCAAGAAACCGAGCCCCAGCAGTGGCCCACCAGACCCCCCCCCCGGGGCCCACCACACCAAGAACCTATTGACATTACAGGGAGGGAGGTGGGGCGGGGCGGGGCAAGGCCCCACGAGCCAGGCCATCACTAAACCCAGTGATTGTCCACCATTATTCCCTTTTACTATGTTTCCCAGATCCCTGTCCGGAACACATTATCCCTGCACTGTGAATAAGTGACACCCTAATGGTTATGTGGTGCGTTAAAATTGAAGGAACAGGAGAGGAGCATGGAGGGTAGGCAGAGGGCCACAGAACAGTGTTGCCCTGAAGTCCGGCAAACCATGAAGCCCTCAAGCCCACCCCAGTCTGCCCCCTAAAGTGTAAATGTATGTGGTGCATTAAAAATTTGGAGGACAGGTGAGAGGCGTAAGAGGGCAGCTGAGTGGTCGCATCACTATGCAGTGCTGCAGCTCCTCCCGCTACAAAGCCCTCCATCAGCCCCAACTTGTCTCCAAGGTGTGAGTCTATGTAATGCATTAAAACTGGGACCAGGTGAGATGGAGTGGGTGGGGCGGAGGACTGCAGCGCACTACTGCACTGAAGCACACACACACCAGCCCTGCAGCAACCTGGCCCCAAGAGCCCTGATTGCAAAATGCCCAGATGTGCTTAAAATTAACTATTTACTTAAAAAAGTGTGGTGTGTGTTAAGAGGCCGAGCAAGTGTGGGTCCAGCCTGTCCAGCAAGAGGGGCCAAGGAAGGAGGGCCATGATGCCAACAGGTCCCCGGCACAGCGAAACTCCAGGGCCCCACAGGCACAGGCCCACGCGGGCCCCCAACGAAGTCCAGCAGGCCCACACCAAAACCCTAATCCCCAAAGAACCCCAGGGCAGAAGTCACGCCCGCCATCCCAGCAGCTGTCCTGATTCTGAGAAGGGCCAGACACCTGCCATACTCCGCCCCTCGACGGGAAAACTGAGGAGCACCACGAGACACAAGAGCCGCAAGCCAGCAGTGACCCCCCAGGTCCCGATGCAGCAGGTACACAGAACACACACCCAGCAACACCACTGCGAGCTGGTATTCACACCCAGCCCCACAGCCACATGAGGTCCTACCAGGCCAGATCTAGAACCCCAACCAACCCTTCCTGGGCACCAGTGCCAGCACCCATGCCGGTGGGCCCACCAGCACAGCACTAGAGCCCACCCACGAAGAGCCCCCCACACCAGACCCTGGGGCCGCGTAGAGCCCCAGGCCCCCCCGAAGGGGGGGAGAGGGCAGAGGAGGAAGGAAGGAAGGGGAGAAGAGGGAAGAGGGGTAGAGAGGACGAGAGGGGACAGAGGAGTGAGGGAGGAGCCCACCCGCCTCAATCCCCAGGGCCAGCCCCAGCACATATGGGGGAACAAGTCATCACCTCCACGGACCAAGGGCCCAAGCAGTTCCAGTTCCGCAGCGCACGCCACCCCAGCACACACCCCCCCCAGGGAGAAGCCGTCCAACCAAACAGCCCTCCAGAACCAGGAACCAACTAGGGTGACCATAAGGAAAAGATCACCGCCAATACATGCTTGTGATCATGCTCCTGGAGTCCAGGGAACCACCAAAGATTTACTTTATAAGAAGAATGATAGCAGCATTAGTGACACACTTAGAGAATATTACATCGGCAGAGATAATATCATTATTTTCTGGAGCGGTTGCATTTGTACAGGGGCATACGCTAACAGGCAGAATTCAACTATAAATTTAGATTTAGTGATTTGATGAATGGTGACCATTTTTCTGAGAAGTATGTTAATCGTTCTTTTCAGGCAGCAGATATTTTCTCCATTGATATGTGTTCTATGAGAAGGTTCAACCAATGGTTAATGTTGAGGGCGCGCTTAGCTTTCCAGTTGACTAAAATTCTTTTCTTGGCGATGGTGAGAGCTGTGAGTATGGATTCAGATCGATTTTTTGGAACATCAGTTACAGTTAAGTCGCCAATTATGCAGAGGTTGGGAAATAGCAGGATCCTGCAGCCCAAGATTGATGAGAGATTTTGTGTGATTGTTGACCAGAAGTGGTTTACAGGTGAGCAGAGCCCAAGGGCGTGAAATAGGTATCTGCAGTGTTCTGAGTGCACTGAGTGCATATGTCAGAGTGAGAGAGGCCCATTCTATGCATCTTGTATTGAGTGGTGTGTGTTCTGTGAAGAACTTTGAATTGGATAAATTGTAGATTGGTATTTTTTGTCATCTTGAACATGTTTTTGCAAATCTGGGTTCAGAAGTTAATGTTAAGAGACAGAGATAAGTCTGTTTCCCATTTTGAAACTGGTAGATGTATAGAATTGGTACTTGAGAGTAAACTATTGTCTTAGAGATTTTTTTGAAACAGCTTTGTGATATGTTTGACAAAATCTGGTGGCTGTAAAATCCTCTGAAGCATTGGTATTCTCTTCCTAATTGTCTTTATTACATGTAGATATTGAAGGAAGTTTCCATTTCTTAATTAAAATGTCTTGACTAAGTTTGTATATGAAATTACTGGGTAATTGGAGGTGGGTAATTCCTCTCTGCTCCCATGTACTGAAATGAAGAGGTTTTTTTGTTATTCTCAAAGTCGGGGTTGTGCCAGATTGGGGAGAGCATACAGGGTTCCAGTTGTGTGTCAGTAATCTCTATAGTTTTCCCCCAGGCAGTCAACGTGGCCGCAATTAATGGGTTTTGTAACAGTTATGACGTTTGAGTGTAACAGTGATAAAAGGGAGGTCAGAGAGTTTAATATTGTTATCTGTAGTCTAACTGATCTAGTTCAATCCAGGAATTATAGTTGTTGTTTGGATGCAACCATCTGGTGAGGTACTGTAACTGGTTAGCTAAGTAGTAATTCATGAAGTTGGGAGCATCCAAACCCCCTTCAGATTTCTTTTTCTGGAGTGTAGATAGACTGATTTTGGGTTTTTTGTTCTCAGAGTCGAATTTTGTAATATCGAGGTCTAATGTTTGGAACCATTTTGATGTGGGATTGAATAGGATCATGGAGAAAAAGTAGTTGATTTGGGGTAAGATTTTCATTTTAACAGCTGCAATACGCCCTAGAGGGGAGATAGGAAGGTTGGTCCCATGCCTCAGGTCGCCACAGATTTGATCCAGAGGCGGGCTAAAGTTCAGGTGGACGATAGTTTTGGTGAAATATATATGCCCAGATATTTAATTTTTCCTGTGGGGAGAGGGTAGTGTGAGTTTTGGTCTGCAGGATTCCATGAGTTCTCAGTTATTGAAAGTATTGTTGATTTTGACCAGTTAACAGAATAATCTGAGAGTAAAGAGAAAGTATTTATTAAGTTAAATACTTCCTGTAGTGATGTTTTGGGTTCTTGTAGATAAAATAAAATGTCATCTGCATATAGATTAATTTTGTGTTCTGAGATGGGGGAGCGGATACCTATGATTTTGGTGTTCTAATGAACCGCTGTTGCTATTGAATATTGCAAACAGTAAGGGTGGGAGTGGGCATCCTTGTCTGGTTCTTCTCTGAAGAATGAAAATTTGAGAAGTGAACCGATTAGTGGTAACTGTGACCTTGGGTGAATTATATAGGGCTGCTATCCACTGGATAAAGGACTCTCCAAAGCCAAATTTGTGGAGAACAGCAAAGAGGAAGGACCGGTTTACTTTGTCAAAAGCTTTTTCTGCATTGAGCGACAAAACTATTGCTTTTGAGTTGTGGCACTGCGACATGTTGATCAGATTTAGAAGCCCTCTGACGTTGCTATAAGATTGAGATAAGATTGAGATGATTTTTATGTCGGTATTAATAAGTGACAGGGGGCGGTAGCTGGAGGGAAGTGTGGGATCTTTGTCTTGTTTTAATAATAATTTGATTGCCCACTGTATTCATGTGCGTTCTTATACAACCTTTATTTATTTTAAGTTTCTGTCACAGTCCTGAGGAAGAGGGGTGCCAACATTGACCAGAAATGTTTTATAAATTCAGTGGGGAATCCATCTGGGCCAGGGGCCTTTCCCAGAGGCATATTGTCTAAGGCGCTTTGTAATTCATTAATAGTTAGCGGAGTGTCTAGGATGGTTTTGTGTTCTGTTGTTAATTGAGGCAGGTTGAGGTTGTTAAGGAAAGCCTGAATATCTTCTTCGGTTGGATTCAATCTTTAGGCTAAGGGAAACTGGTGCATGGTCTCTGACAATAATTGGGTGAATTCTAGTGGTAACTTTTTGTGCAATAGAATTGTTGGATAGAAAAAAGTTATTATCTTCTTTAAAGTGAAGAGTAATCTTTTGTGGACAATAATGGAAACAACTCTTTGTCGTTCATTGTAACAAGATGAAAAAATTAGATTAAATTTGTGAGACTATTTTCTTCTGATTTTAATAAATGAGTTTCTTGTAAGAGGAAAATATCTGCTTTTAATTGTGTGACATAGTCCAGAATGCTAATTTCTTTTGCCTGTGAGCAAATGCCGTGTACGTTCCAGGATACCAGAGTTAATTGTGACATAAAAAGAGATGGAGTTCTGTTTTTATGTGTTAAGATGCAGAAAATGATATGCGTGTAATTTTATGTGAGCAGTCTATTGTTATTTTTGTGTGTAGTGTGGCTATCAGTGAGTTTAGGATGTGAGGTGGAATTCTAATATGTTGTTTTGTAATTGTATGGCTATTGGTGTTAGATTAGCACAGCAAAAACACAAGAGATTTCTTAAAAATGTACAGCAGAGCCTGGGAGCTTAACAGCAAAGTCCTGGATAATGGCAGCACAATATACCAAGATACAACAAACAAAAAACAAAGGAGGTTAAGTGTGTGTGGGGAGGAAGAGGTGAGTGAGTTGTATGGAGAAGGAAGGATATGGAGAGACACAGAGAGGGGTGAAGAAAGAGGAGAAAGAGTCCTAAAAGTTTGTAAGAGTGAACAGTTGATCATTTACACCTAGGGCCCTATCGTACACCCGGCGCAAACGCAGTGCGCCAGTGACGCAGGTGTCATTGCTATCTTACACCCGGCACAAACGGCATTTTTGTCACAAGTGTAAGATAGGAAATCCACTTGCGCCACGTCTGTGCGCCGAGGGGTGGAGGTCTGAGAATGAAGGCAGAATGGAAGCGTGTCCTGGCGCGTTTGCTATCTTACAACTGGCGCAATGAGGGCAAATGTGCCAAGAGTTGAGACCAGCCAAAACCTGGTCTAAATGGAGGCGCAAACGTAAAACAGCCTGGACCACAACCTGCTCACACCAGAATCAGAATCAGTATCAGCTTTATTGGCCAAGTACAATCACAACATACAAGGAATTTGGTTTCGGCAGGTGATGTCACTCAAGGAATGAACAGCAGACAACATGCAGAAATCTAAACATAAATTATAGAGAAAATATATACACCTATAGTTAGAAATATATACACCTGTGGAAAAAAAAATATACCTATGCAGAAAAAAACCCCCAATATATACACAATCGGTGCAAAGTACACAATAAAGTGCAAGTTGAATGTTTATTCAAGTCCTGTTAATGTGAATTTATGGCCATTAGACAGTGCAGCAGGTCCATAGATC
>JAPZDZ010042744.1:0-10268 GCA_029783805.1 Acanthurus tennentii
GTTTCTTTTAAATATTGGGGTCTTTTTTTTTTATCCTTGTGGTATCGAAAATAGTATCGAGTATCGAATATTTTCCTGAGTATCGTTATCGAGTTGAAAATTTTAGTATCGTGACAACCCTACTCTAACACCCATGACTTCCCCTCCCAGAGCGCTGTGGCCCACTGTCCTGCCTTACCTCTTAATAAATTTAACACATTAGCAATCTTAGTGCTGTCTGTAGGATAGCTAGAAGGTTGCTGATGAAAAACTAGGGAACATTGCTGCAAGAATCTTCCATATAAACCCAAATCCCCAGAATAAGGCTCAGGTGGGGGAGCAAAAGGCTCTCTGAGGTTAGGTGAGGGAGAAGATCGATAGAACATTGGAGGGACTGAACGGTAACTCACAGGTGCTGTAGTGGAGTCAGGAGGGGGTGCCATCTGAGAGGATATTTGGGAAAGTTGAGAGTTAAATCAGGGTTACGCTGGTCTTAATATCCTAAAGGGTGCCCATTACTTCTTGTAGCATCTGTTTGTGTATGCCAACAAGAGCTCCCTGGGTGCTAAGGGCATGGAGTAAAGAGGGTCCATTGGGTCCATCCTGTGGCCAAATTGTTCTGTGATGGCACTTATGGTTTAGGACCCAAAAACAGACTCTAGAAATGGTAGAGTTTCAAAAATTTTTGCCACATTAAGATTCATGGTTTAAGATTCAAGATTCTCTGCTGTTCAAAATTTGAAGTAAACACAAGAAACTTGTGCTACAGAAAATGGACCAGACTCAGTGAACAATTCCCTTAGTTTAACAACAACCTTGCGACCTACCCTAAAGAAAAGTGAACAAATCAATGTCACCGTAGGTCCCATACATGCAGACTCAGAGATATTAATTGTCACATGACCAATTAGTCTGTAAAATTTCTTCTACTTCCTCAGTATATACTGCAGGCTCTAATTATTTTAATTAAACACAAAAATTATATACTGGATCAGCACCCAATGAAGAACCTCCTAATCCCTATGATAACTATTGACTTAACTATATAGACCAGTGAGCAGTGATAACCAACATGTCTTTGGGGTCATCAGGTGGGAACGTCTTTTCACCAGTTTTTCTTCTAGTTGATCCCACGACACCTCCAGGAGGCTAGACAGTGATCACTGGCATCCCAGAGTCACTCCCCCAATGCCAGCTATCTCCGCTCCTCATACCAAGACAACTATCTCTTTTACTTGACCCATGCTACCACAAACAGCATTATCATCAACTGCAGATTCAGCAAACAAACTCACCTAAACAGTCCTACAGTCACAGACAATACCAGCCAATAAAAGACCATACAGGCCAACTGACCTGGAATAACCGCATGGTCTCAAAGAGGCTCACTCAGGCCACACCCTTCACTTAAATACACTTCCTCTTCCTGGATTTCTTCCTTGTTTCTCCCAAAAGTCTGTCTAGCCTAAGTGCTCCCCCTGCTGGGCCCCCATCTAATATTACCTCTTCTGATCCAAATCCACTGACTGGATCTTAGAGCCTCATATGACATTTTCTTCACTATTTTCCTCACACTCTGTCCCCTTCCTCCCAACTCCCTCAACAAAAAGACAACAGACTTTGCTACAAATCCTCTACACCCAACTTCCACTGGACAAATCCTGACTTTCCATCCTCACTCCTCAATTGTCATTATTTAACCTGCTGTACTTAAATGATACCAAACATTGGAGAAATCAGGTCATATGACAAACAAGTGTGAGACCTTCTAAGATGTACTACTGTGGCTACTGAAATCAGCTACAGTGTCAAGAAATACTATAGCAGATATAAATATACTGGTCCTGATACAAAGTGTTTTTACATTTGTGACATTTGTGATAGAAAGGACAGGGCAATCTAAATGATTTGTATTACTTTAACAACTCATATACCCAAAGTTCTCAAGTATAAATACACTCAAAAAGAGAAATTCAAAACTTTCTGCTCAATGTCGCCCACTCATAGCAGTAACTGGTAACTGCAGTAATGCTCAAACCACCGAGTTGTTGCTTAAGATGAATGTTTATTTAAAAAAAAACACTGCGGTACCATGAATATGTCACATCCTGCAGAGTGTAATAGATCTGAGCTTGTTTCTATGTATTTAATTGTGCATTAAACTGTGAGTGATGTGCAAAAATTTTCTTGCTGATGTCTTGAACAGATTTAATTGCCTGTCACCGCTGGGACAGGTGAGATATGATTGGGTAATCAGTATTTCTTAAAGGCAGTGTTCTACCTTAAAATATAGTTAAAATTTTGCAACGCAAGTTAATTCTAATATATATGTAATGAATGATGAGCCTGCACAGGTAAAATATAACGTTTGTGTTTAATAGTGAAATAGTGTAAAAAATTGTTTTAAAAAAATAGTGTTTTTATCGTATATAACACTGTACATTAGCTCTGCACCACTGAGGAACTGCATGCACAGAGGGTGTGTTTGTGTGTGTGTTTTCAGTTCAGCCTCAGACTGATCTCAGCACTCATTAGACTCTTTCAGTTTTATCCTTCCAGTCTTTTTTCTTCCTTTTTCTTTCTGTGCATGAAGTACATTTATTATCTACAAGGCCACTAAGAGAGAGAATCTTTTTTGCTTTAAAGATTCTTATTATTTTCTTATTTTATTATCCTTATTAAAATATGCACATCGGAACAGACACTGGTGACTGCATTGACTTTTCCTCTCCACACTGTTCAATCAGTGATCATGTTAATTACATTGTATAAGACAACTGTGTAAAATGTTTAGTCAAAGCTAACATGAGGACGAAGCATCCTCAGTAAAGCTCATTGTTTGATTTTGTTGTTTGTGCACGTTAAGAAGCTCACAGCACACACCTTCACATACTTATCCTTTAGCTTGCTTAAAGCTTGTTTACTTTGAGCAAAATTCTATACTCAAATTTGTGTTTAGGTTTGAGCCTTTGACCAGTTTCTGGATAAAAGGACCTAAAGATCACCAGTCTGACTAGGACGAAAAAATTATGAGTAGAAGGTAATAATTTTCTAATATTTTGTACTCACACATCTATGTGAACAGATGAGGAGTTGATGCTGCCATACTCATTCTCGGAATTGCAGCTGTAGTTACCGCTGCCTGCTAATCTGATGGGAGTCAAACGATAAACATCTTCTGATCCTTGAATCAGTGTTTTGTCCTTGTACCAGGTATAATAAGCTGCTGGGTTAGCATCACTGGTGTAGGTCAGAGTCCCTGAACTGCCCTCCACTATCTCAGTAGAGGAACTCACTGACACAGAGGGAAGCTTTGTAGCATCTGAAGAAGATATGAACATACATCATTTAAACGTAAGCAATGTCTTCTGTTTTGTTAGCTGCTTATTAAAGTTAACTTTCTTGTTGTTTCTGTTTCCAGAGTCAATACACTTGATATACTTGTAATTGTCTAGAATAAAAAAAAATGTATAATGATAGGAGACAAATTCAAAATTTGGTGTAACGACATAAATCTGAGCAGTGCTCTTCTTCTGATGTTTCTTCTACTTTAGATTTTCTGGTTTAACTTTTTGTATCTAGAAGTAGTTTAGTTGTGTTTACATTAAGATTCAAACGACTCCAGTTCAGGTGTGTCTGACATTATAACTTGGTTGTCATGTCAGTGTGGATGTGTGTGTTTTTTTCCTGGCACACTTGAGTAAACTCACACACTGGGGGAGAGCCATAGTTCTCATGTCCTTTCAAAGCACAGGAGATGGCGTTCCTGGGATCAAATCAGTCTTTGTAGGAAGACGTTTTCTCCTCTGTAATTTTCTGTTCTGTTCTTGAACCAAACGTAGGAAAGACGACCAGCTGGACTGCAGCTGCTGGGACACTTCAGCTCTGCTTCAGTATAAGAATCATGGAATGTTATTCTGATCACCTGCACCTGCAGAGCTGAATATCACAACAAGAAACAGCGTTATTACTGGATTGAAAAGGCTTCAATGAGTAGTGGCAACAATAGTAATTACACACAACAGTGAGAACATTCATGAATTTTTAAAATGAACTATGTTGGTTTATTTAAATTTCTTTGTGTTCATCAGTACCTGTGAAAGTCAGAGTTGTTCCAGGTAAACTACTCCTCCATTCAAAGCTTCGTGTCCTAAATTTAAAGTGATACTCAGCTGAATCTCTTTCTGTCAGGTCACTGATTGTCAGATTGGAGCTTCCTCTCACTTGTAAAAAGACAGAAAGACGACCTTTAAACTGGTCGTCTTCACTTAGGTCCTCAGGCTGTGAGGGACTCTGCCACCTTTGACTGTTTTCAGGACTGAACTTTGACTCAACTTGATCTTCATGACTGTTGTAAGTACAGGACATGTCCACTGATGAGCCTTTGGAGGCACAGATGCTTCTTTGAGTGTATGTCACTCTGTTGCAGGTTTGATCAATGACACCTGAAAGATAAAACAAACTTTTGAACATTTTAAAACCGAAGGTGGTTACATGTACATGTAGTCATACAGCTCCATCAGATGGTGTTATATTGGTGAAGACTGTGAAGTGAACTCACACACTGGAGGAGAGGGGAAAGCCTCTTGTCCTTTCACAGCACAGGAATAGCTGTCTGCAGGATTAAAGCTGCCTGAATAAGAATAAGATGTTTCTGCAGGAACTTTCTGTCCATTTTTGTACCAAATATATGAAGGATGAGCAGGTAGCTGACACATGTCAGATCGGTCCAGCTAGAAAACCAATATTGATATTCCACCTTCACCTGGAGATTTGGATCATTAAAGAAAAAACAGGGACGTGATTTCAGAAAAATCTGTGAACATTAAAGTATGCAAATAAAAACATTTATTTTACATCTTTTTTTGATGCTGAACATTTGAATGACTGACAAATGTTACCTGGGACAGACAAAGTGACTCCAGGTGAGCCAGTAAATTCTCCGTCTGGTTGGTTTGTTATGAAACTGAACTTGTACTCAGCTGAGTCGCTCTCTCTCACATCTCTGATTCTCAGAGTGCAGATGTTGTTTTCACAGCTGTGCTCAACACGACCTGAATACTGTATGTCTTTTCTCAGATCTACAGATACATTTCCATTCCATTTAGTAAACCAGAGTGTTTCCTGAACTGTAGTATCAATGCCGCTTAATCTGGATGGGTATCTGTAACTGCATCTTATTACCACTGTTGATCCTTTAAGGGCACAGATCTTAGTAGAAATGTAAGTCACTCCCCAGTCATTCTGACTCTGTATCACTGTAACACAGAACACAGCAGCAACTACTATCAGACTCATAGAAACTCACATCTTTCCTCAGCAAACAGATTTTCATTTGTACTGAAGATGCTTTAGCGTGAAGCTTCATCTCTAAAAAAAATTCCACTTTGATTTTTATAGCATTCTGATAAAGTCAGTGTGAGAATAAGATAAATTCTCATTGTACCAATATGATTTCAAGTAGAGGAATGAGGACAAACTTCAAAGAACTCAGACTGTTCAACTCAAGTTTTTGTAATCATAACAAGCAGAGCTAATCTTGAAGTTTCTCTCTAAACTTGTTGATTAAAATTTTGGTTAACATTGTATTTCTACATAAAAGTTCAAAAACAACTCTGAAAAGAAGCCAGGGAACCTGTGTTATGTTGCAAGGATCCCAACACATTGTCTAAAATCATACATCTAATCTCCTTTGGTAAAAAAGAAAAACTTTTCTTTAAATTTCTGAAGTATGCTAACTTCCCAGCAGTATAAATGAAGATGCACAGTACCTTTTACACAGAGTAGAAAAAAAACAAATCCACTCACTGATGCTGTTAAATTCATAGCTTCTTCTTACGTCTCTGTTTAGTAGACGGGTTGAGCACAGAGGACAATAACTGTCAGCTTGACTTTCTTCCTCTTTACGTGATTATTATGCATGAACAGAGAAATACCTGTGACCTCAGGCTGAAATGAAGAAATTATTCTACTGTTGTAGCATGAACCGCTTAAAATTCAGTTAATGGAAAATCTTTTTTATGGTCTGGTAGTCAATCTTACATTTTTCTTGTGCAAAAAAGTTTAGAAAAAAAGCAAAGCGACATCAGTCTGGGAGTCAGGTTCATTTTATTTATATCCACAATCCTTACGAGAACTGAGTCAAAAATAACACTAATTTACGTAAAGTCTTTTGATTTGAACTTATTGTGTAAATTAAAAGTAAAAGTTAGAGTGCAACATTTTACATTTTATAAAACTGTCCCTAATTTGTATGATCCCCACTTGAAGATTTGCATAATATGTTGAGCTATATAGTGACAAAATAGGCATTTTCTAAATGGTTGTTTATCTTTACTTGACTGGGTTGAACCACCGGCAGTCAGACATCACACTCAACGGCGTTGAAGTGCCTCTGCTTAGAGGAAGTGTTTATTGAGTCAGCGCTACGCTGGCCAGTTATTAAGATGCAGAAGATGATTTTCTTTGATTACATTATGGCTGATACTGGAGGAGCATCAGCAAAGAGAGAAAGAAAAAAAGACTGGAGAACAAAAAAAGGCTTAATGGGACAGTGATAGGGCACAAGTGGAGTCACAGTTGACCTCCGCGGATTGGTCAGGCATTCCACCAGTGGAGAGAGCTTCAAGAATTCATAGGATTCAAAATGATCCTGAGTTGGCCATTTTCCTCATAAACAAGTACCTAATATGGGTTTACATTTATGGAATTTACCACAGGTCATGAGACAATGTTTCACTTCATTAAATGAATTCACATTGTAAGCTAAAGACAGCTAAATATAGCTAGTGTAAACTGCTTTTGATTTTGATTTCTGTGGTTATGATTATGAATACAAATATACAGCAGGTAATAGTCCTTAGCTCAAAAGATCACAGTAGTACTCTGAAGTCTGTTGATACAAAAAGTTAGCAGATATTTCTTTATCACGTGCCAGACAGCAGTATTGACTACTTTATAAATAAGTCTGCATATCATGTTAGTGTGGCAACCCTGGTAACTCTAGCTTCCTCAACATAATTAAGAAAAACTAATTTGTAAGTTGAAGACTTAACAGTTACATATAACTTCAGCCTACTAATATTATTAGAAGGCACTGAAAGTTTACTGTAACAACATCATATTACATGTTACAACACCATAATACATTACCTCATCGCTTTGCATCCTGAGAACAGCTGTTTTTGAGAAAAATAGAAGAGAAAATACAGTCGGGTGAAGTTTGTTGCAAGAGCATTCGCACTCTTTTCCAAAACAAATGCGCACATAAACCGGCAGCCACATTCAGGGCTTTACGACGACAGGCTGTGGGTGTCATACCGCTTTTGACCAGAGTGGCCGATAGAAACAACACGAACGTGAAGTTCCATCCAGCAGCTTTTAAATCTGATAAGAGACCATTTGTTTGCCCTTGCTGGGAGAGCCAAGCTGTTTACAGATTACAGCTTCTGCGGCCGGAAGCCTGAGGATAAACACATACAAACATTACTCTTTGCATCTGAGTTGCCCGGTATTACTCTGCACTGTCTGACATTTCACTCTGGTGACTAGCATATCAAAAAACACATATTACAGATAACAAAATAAAAAACACAAATTACAGTCATGTCATCATGTTATGAAAACCCTTTTAATCTAAAAGTATTTATCTACCATAAACTTCTTTTTTAATCTCCATTCATTATCAGATCACTGTTTTATCTTTTTAACCTTTTAACTTATTACTGTTTTAAATAATATATATTATAGTCTTCGTCTGGCTTAGTGTCCATGTAAAACAACAAACTTTAATTCTAAAATCATGCCTTTAACACAAACTCTTATTTTGGAACACAACAAGAAAACTCGTACTCAGCATCTTATTCTGAAAACTCACAGGAAACTACCGACTGTTGGTTGTCTCGTGCGGCAGTTACGCTGCGTCGCAAAGAGCGCGGGCTTTTCTTAGCAGGTTAGCATTAGCATTGTTAGCCTTCGCTTATTAACTCTCACAGAAAGCTTTTTAAATGCTTCTGAAACAAACACATTAGCAAGGGTTAGCTTCGAACCACCATTGCTGCTCGGGGTTTTGGCTATTGCTACACATTCGTCACTTTAAAATTCAGTTTCATAGCTTATTCTTGATATCATAAGCACGAGCTGCTATGTTGAGTTAGTCATGTTCAATATCACTTCATGTCACAGTCACAGTCTAAGGCTTTTAAAGTTACATCACTGTCATATTTAATTCTGGTCATTATTTCTGAGCATCTTACCTGTAGAAACACTAATAAACACATAAAATTGTCAAACCTTGTGTCTGTGTTGCTCCATATTACTCTGCACTGTCTGACTTCTCACTCTACTAGTGACTAGCGACCAATGCTGCCGACAGCTATTGATACCTAATGCACACACAGCGCCCTCTGCTGACCGGATGCTAAAACTGTGTGAACATAGCCAGACATACTGGGGCATCAATGAAGTCACACAGAAAAATAGTAGAAATAGTAATTCTCACGTGTTTTAAAAGTCCTTAGTTGTTCTTAGTCCAAGTTTTGAATGTGGGGTAAGATATTTTAATCAGTTCTTTTTAATGTTAACCTCTCTGAGGACACTTTCAAAAGTCTCTGGAAACACTGAGTGCCACACTCTCATCATAACAGCAGACTGCTGCTGCAGTTATTCACATGAAATAAGACAGATAAAATCCATTAGAACCAGTTAGGAAAAGGACAATAGGTTTTGATGAGGCAAAAATTTTAATGAAATTCTAAGAAGATTAAGTAGCTTAAGATTGATAATGTGCAAACACTTGGTAATTAGCAGTTTACACAAAGTCCAGCTGACGATGATGGAAATCTCTTTAGTGCTGAATCTCATCATAAACCAAAGTTTGTGGCCATTTAATCTAAGAGTCAGGGCACACATGTAATGGATAATCAAAGAATAAGTGTGCCTTAAAAGGTTTTAAGGCAGGACATGGAGGCAAAGAACCACCCAACACAAATTGCACTGTAAAGCTCAAATGTAAGAAAAGATCCACCTCAGTCAAAACTGCATCTGTACATCTTCATATCAGCAACATCCAGTAATATTACACTGTGACACACTGCATGTTGACACAGTAGAGACAACAAATAAGGATGAGAGAAAAAATGAGAATGACAAACAAAAAGAGAGAACAGATTTTAATATATTTTTATTGATATATTCTGAAATTATAATGATAAAATGGACACTGAAAAATGTCGAGGCTGTGATTCAAGCTTCAATAAGTGATGTAATGGTACAAAGCAAAAGTGTATAACCAATTACTGCATTCCACCTGCAAGGTCAGCAGGGGGAGCTAATTAGCTAATTTTAACCTCAGCCAAGATGAGGTTTTGAAGATGAAGCAATGTTTTCTTACAGATAGCTAGCTCATCTAAACAGTATATCATAGTAAAGACCTTAGAATGAGTCACAGTTCAAGCTGCCAAAAGCACAATCTAATAAACTTTCTGCTACGAGCTGTTTCTGCCTGTCTGTGCTGCTGAATCCAAACTGCATATATATGTATATATGTATTTATATGTTTTAGAGCCATTTAACTTATTTGTTCAATTATTGTTATTATTAACATTGGGTTATGTCCTAAAACATATTAATGAAAATAAGTTTAAGTTTAACTCTGAACATGTTTTAAGTAGTGCTCCTCCTCCCAGGAAAGGATATAGCGGAGCGAGTGACAGGTGTACTGAGTTGCTAATCAGACAGGGGAGAGCCATACTGTTTTGGGATCGCTCTCATCCCCTTTTTTGTTTATATTTTGTTGCTATAAGTCCATTTTAGGTTGAGTTTAAGTCATGGTGGACAATGTTTATGTGAGATCAATAAATCTGTGACAAACAGAAAAGCAGCGAGTCTTTTTTGGAGCGCGTCAGGAATGCAGGTCTCCCCTGCATGAAGAAGGGCGGCTGCCCATTGAAACGCAGTCACAATTTGATAAAATAAAATATATATGTATACACAACTACACACACAAATAAAAATTTCCTGCGTTTTGAGTGAAAACTTTTGGAGTTGACAGTAAATGTATTCACGTTCACCGCAGCATCACTCTCAAGTGTATTTTGATTTTAATGTTGAACTTTGTTTCATCACCAGTTCTGCCTCGGGTTCAACTGCATCTGAAGAAAATGGCATAAAACTTGATTAAAATAATAGCTATGAATATAAATCTAGGCTTTGATGTAAAAAGCTCTAACCTGAGTGGACTTTAAATAATTTCTTCATATTCTTCTGTGTCTTCTGTCTGTGTTCTTCTG
>JAPZDZ010042745.1:0-10268 GCA_029783805.1 Acanthurus tennentii
TGATAAGCCCTTCTGCCTGTACTTATAGGACTGTGGAAACTTACAGTATTCTTGTCTCACAGCTGAAAGACTCATAGTTACTCATAAAGTGGTTCATGCCTGTATTATCTGTTCAACACTAAGACTAAACAGTAAGTACATTCTAACTTTTTATCTTAGTGGTAAAACAAAAGCTGTCAATTACTGTTTAAAACTGGTCCTTTTAAATGTAGAGGGTCCATTAAACTTAATTTAGCTGTCTATGTGAATAGAAAACCTCTTTCTCTGCGTAACAACTCTGCTTTTTTAGTGCTCCATAATACACCTCAGTCTGCTAAATTAAACTGGTGTTTTTTGGGGGTTATACTGCATCATAATATGACATTTTAAAGGATAACAGGAGAAATGTAATGATTTATATGATGTAGTTTATATGTCGGAGTTTTGTTGGTATTTGTGCCTTAAAGGTCCTGTATGTAAAATCAAGAGGCATAATAGAACGTGGTAGAGAGAGTAATAGTATTCAGAGTGACATTAATTCTTAGTGCATAATTACCTGAAACTAAAAATTGTTGTGTGTTATTGCCCTAGAATGAGCCTTTTATATATCTACAGGTCCTTTCCCACGGAGTTCATCATGTTTACATAATTATCACCTTGTTTCTGCAGTATCCCAGAACAAGCAAACACTGAATCATAATAGGGCCCTTCATGTTTTTTGGGTTTTTTTCGTGGCCACTGTAGGTTTTCCTGCATGCTTGGGAGGGGAAGGGGAGCAGAGGGTCATTCAGTCAGGGGAAACCTGCAACTACACTGCTACTGTAGATACAAGGATACAAGGAAGTTTATTGGTCATTATACAACAGCTTGTATAATGAAATTAAAATGTGGTTCCCTCTTGATTGATTAATTGATTTTATAAAAAAATAAAATAAAATGATTAAACATGGAGGAGTGCAGATGGTGCATTAAGTAGTCTCACAGCTTGAAGAAAGAAGCTGCTCTGTAGTCTGGTGGTACAGCAGCGGATACTTCTGTATCTTTTGCCTGCAGGGTGAACAGGCTGTGGCTGGAGTGGGTGTTGTCTTTTAGTATCCTTTTGGCTCTGGGCAGGCACATTACCTCCCCGATATCACTGATGCTTGGTAGATGGGTACAAATGATGTTTTTGTCAGTTTTAATCACTTTTGATGCCACTAATTCCTTCATTGGTTCTTTAAGACTAGTGGCTACCAAGGGGGTGTCTACACAATTAAGTCTGTTTCCAAAAAAGAGTATTGAAATTTAATTCTTGTTTTCAAGAGTCACAATGGAAAAACCACTGGATCCTAATTTTACCGAAGAAATTAAAACTGCTCTACGAAACAATGATCAAGCCTTAGTGGTTGAAAAGATCAGGGAGTATTTGGAGAAGGAGAAGAACACTCCGCTCAAAATTGCCATTACAGGAGAGTCTGGTGCTGGTAAATCAACCTTTGTTAATGCCATGAGAGGCATCAACAACAATGATGAGAGAGCTGCTCCTACTGGTTGCGAAGGAACCACCATGGAGGCAACACCATACCCCCATCCAAACTATCCCAATGTTACACTCTGGGATCTTCCTGGTATTGGAACCACCAATTTTCCGGCTGATAAGTACTTGAAGCATGTAGGGTTTGAAAAGTTTGACTTCTTCATCATCATCTCAGACACCCGCTTCAGAGAAAATGATGCGAAACTCGCTTATGAGATTAAGAAGATGAGGAAGAAGTTTTACTTTGTTCGCTCTAAGATTGAACATAACCTAAGTAACGAGGAACAAAGTCAGAGGGAGTTCAATGAAAAAGAGACCCTCGCAAAAATCAGAGAGGACTGCAATCAACGTAAGTGACTTGTTTGATTCATTATAATAGCAGTGAGATTTATTGTTGGATTTTCATAATTTAAACTTAGTCACAAAAACATAATGACAGTATGCATCATTTACAATTTATAAACCGATGACACTCATGTTTGTCCGACACAAATGCAGTTTGTTTTCTTTTATCCTGTTGGACAGTCCAAATTTCTTGGGATCTCAGTCTCCGGTTTGAAACATTTACTTGAGTAAATTGGCTTGCATAGAAAATCTGGGCCAACAGGATGCATATATCTGCATATATCACATATCAGATATACATATATATATAGGATATATATATCTGTAGCAATACAGAGTTATTTTTGCATGAAATGTTGATGTTGTAACAATGAAAATGTTGTCAGACAAGCTTGAAGACCACAAACAATGCATACTTCAAGACAGTTCAGTGGCATAAAACAGGGTCCTTGCAAAATTCGCCACCATAAACATTTACAGCAGAAACATACAAAAATCACATGAATGCTTTGGTAGCTTTAATCCTAAACATCAGATATGATATAAAAATAGTGAAGGAACCATTTTACTGCATCATGAATCCTTTTACCTTTTAACTTTAGGTTCATTTAGCTGATGACAGTTTTACTCAAGTAAGGTTTGAATCTAACTTTCTTATTTGTAGTTGAATGTTTTAGTAATTTTTATTTTTTGCATAGGGAGTGTAGTGTTTCAATGTTTCAGGGCAACAATGTTTCAGGGCAAACTTTGAGAAAATTGTTATTAAACAGATTGCATGTCACATACTGACAATTAAGAGAAGCACATCATTGAAAAATACATTCAAATATACCAAGGGCCAACTGCAGAAGATGTAAAAGACACAAAAGTCAATGCATAATACAAAACAAGACAAAATAAATTAAATCCAAATGTGACTTAATTTTTTCAAATCAAGGTGGGGGGGTGTGAGTAACATTTTCATGCTATGCCATGTAGTCACATACATTTTCAATATATTTTCAAAGAAAAAGCAAGAAGTTTAAAAGTGATTTAAAAAGCTTATCATACAATTATATAATTCTTATTCTGATACAGGTCTTCAAAGAGAAGGTGTTAAGTCTCCTCAAGTCTTTCTGGTGTCCAGCTCTAAACTCAACCTTTATGACTTTCCTGTCTTACGTGAGACCTTTGAGAGAGAACTTCCTGCACACAGGAGAGATGCTCTGCTGTTGGCTTTCCCCAGCATCATCCAGCAGATCATCAAGGAGAGGAAAGAAGCTTTCCAGGCCCGAATCATATACTATTCTATTTTATCTGCAGCTGGTGCAGCTGTACCAGTTCCTTGGCCTTCTATCGCTGTTGATGCAGCCTTGTTCTTTACTTTTGTAAAGCAATCTGAAATTGCTTTTAGTCTTGATAAAATGGCACTGCATTTAAACAACATTAAGCCTGTTATCAAGTCACCACTGACTAAAAAAGAATTTCTATGGGGCATTTCTTTAAAGCTGCTTTGTCAGTGTATATATGCAGGTTTATTAGAAGTAGCAAAGAAAAGGACATGTAGCCTTTTATTTGGAGTCACAGTGGCAGCAAGCCTCTCTTATCTCCAAACTCAAAGATGTCTCAATACTTACCTTGACGCACTTGCTGAGAATGCACAGAGAGTGTTTGAATGAACCCTACCTTGGTGAAAAAAAAAAAAGTCAAAAATAATGTTTTTTTATTCAAGCTGCACAACTAATAAAAATGTATCATGTTTTGCAGTTAATCACTCCATCCATAGGCATCTAAATGTGCAGGTTTTGTTTACTCCAACAAGTTACCTCTTGATACAGTCAAAAAGTTGTAAAATCTTTGAAACATGCCTCTTTATTCTTGTTTTACATAGATGAATGTTGCCTATTTTTGTTAACATAAACTATACAATTAAAATTGCTTTTGAACTTTTTTTGAATGTATAATGTACACAAAAAAGTATATTAAAGTATATTAAAGTACTTAATGTGTATTTATAAAATGCAAGAGATTTAGTGACACATTGGTGATTAAAATTTTTTATTAGAATGAGCAGAACTTTGCTGTTTTATTGTGATATGACACGCTTATGTTTAAAGGAGACATATTATGGAAACGTAACTTTTTGAAGGATTTTGAACATACGTTGGGGTATTTGGCCTGCCTGGTCCAGAAACTGGGAGAATATACAACAAAATCAGTATTTTGTGGGCTGCCTGGATAGAAATCCATGTGGTTTCATGTACAGATCAGAATTATGATATAATGTTATGTAACAGTATATTAGAATTTGCATAATCCCACCGTTTCTTGAGTGTCTCCACCCAGAGTGTGAGAACTAACTTTGCAAAGTTTGTTTAGTCCCTAGTAAGAAATTTGCCAATAGCATGCCCAGTCCGAAAACTTACCACTGCTGAGCTGCAGCTCCCGGCCTCACAGGAACAAAGGTCGGTGTGAATTTATTTATTTTTTGATGGGAATGTCCTAGCTGCAATGGGTAAAAGCCTATTTGTGTGTGCCAAACACTTCACACTGAACTGCTTTTTCAGCTTGGGTCATTTCAACACAGGATATGCATCTAGACTTTTCCTAAATCCGGGTGCAATACCAGCTGTTCTTTGCCAACCGTCGGATGATGGAAATGTGAGTATTTTAATACTGTGGTTTTCTTTTGCTAACAAGTTGGACAATACTAAGAGAGAGGGGAAATGCACAATAGCACTTTTCCTAACACTAACTTACTTGTTGAGAGTCTGTAAGAAAAATTCAAATTTATCAAAGTCCTCACATTAGTTGAGATGAGTTTAAGAGTCTTTTTCTCACCCTTTACCCTTCTCCTTTGTGTAACCACAGCTAACACTAACTTGAAGCTAAGTTGAAGTTGTGTCGCACTCTGGTATTCAGAGGTTGGCATGTTGTGCTTCAGCCTGCAACCTTAATGTTTGGTACTTCAAGCAATAAATTTTTAACTGGTAAATGGCATTAATTATCAGTTTGTGTCAAGAACATGGCTCAGGATTGGAAGAACTCAAATGCACAACTCGGCTCGGTTGAATCAGCAAAGACAGGTTTTATTACAGGCAATGGTCGGTACACGGGAAGGCAGTCAAACCAGGCAAAGGTATCCAAAAACGTGAGGCAAAGGCAAGGTCAAAAAAACAAGCAAGGTTCAAAATACAAGAAGGCTATGACTATGACTATGACTATGAAAGAATGCTGGAACATGAGCTGTGAACATCAACGAACTGGCGACGAGACAAGACAAAAAGGGGAATATATGCAGGGTTGATTGAGAGTGATTAGGCACAGGTGTGGGAGACACAATCAGGGATCAGGTGCACACAGACAAGGAGGGGGCAGGGCAGACAGGAACCTGGAACAGAGACAGGGGTGAGTGTTCACAAAATAAAACAGGAAGACTAGACATGAAACATGAGGGAGAAAATAAAATACTTAACAGGCAGTGAAACATGACAGTTTGTTTGTATAGGAATGTAACGCTAGGTCTCTAGGATGTACGTTACTGTATTGGCCACTGTTAAAATGAATCATGACCTGACCGCAAGGCAAACGGCTAACTTCTATAAAAAAACACTGAGGCTTTCACTTTTTTCCAGACTCTACCTGTTCCTCATGTAATTCAGTCACAGTGTAAAATGGGGGACAGTGCACAGAAAAGCTTGTGGAGATGAAGCCAACATTCAGTAAGTAAACAGATAAAGCCTTTATTCTAAATATTGCATATAAAAACTCGCCAACTCACAACCAGTGTTACATTTGGCAAAAAAACTTTTGATGTAGTCACTCTGTATTATAATGTAAATGAGGAATGACATGCTTGTCATTTAACATTATTTAATATTTTCTCACAATCATCAGAAGTTATAAATAACAGTAAAACAAAAAAGTAACAGTGTAAATTCTGTATTTTGCAGATTGGCTGAACTGATAAGGCTTCAGTTTGAGGGTGTCTTGGAGGAACACAGCAGACACACAGTTCCAGTTCATAGGCCCTGGTGTTGTTAACCCAAAATAACTGTCCGGAGGCTTTACTAAGATGGCTGCTGAGTGGTGGAACTTGTCTATAGGGACTTTGGCGGAGCTCAGTGTAGTGGCCAGCATGATCAGAAAACCCCTGATGTATATGGCAGACAATATTGGACGAGTTGGTGACTCTGACATTTCTTACAAGACATCACCGACACCAGTTAACCATAATGTGGTGAGCAAGATACCCGTCACGTCTGGAATAGAGAGAGAAGACATCATCATCATACAAATTAATACTTTTCAGCTTTTTTGTATAATGAAGATTTTGCTGAGTCCACCAAAGGCCATTCAAAAATTATGACAGTTATGATTTGTCATTCCCAAGGCAAAGACCACATCACCTAACATCAACCATTTGATTACGTTTTTTAATTAGTACAGTGCCCAGTGTGCACTTAGTCTTGCAAATAAATTACCTGTCTTTTTTATTATTTGAGCTCTTGAACAGGATGAAAAAACTTAGTCTTTCCCATATATTTTAAGACATCCAGTGTCATATATACTCATATATATTGAGGATGTTTTGTATTTAAGCATTTCAAGTGTAGGCCAGGATGATCTATTATGCATGTCTGAGAATTTGGCTCTTGAGTAATTCTTCTTACAACTTTATCTGGGAAAAAGAAAATTGAGTAAAAAAAAAAATTGAGTATTTATAATACATTTGTTTCTGACTGTGCTGTACTGCAAACATGGACAACTAGAAAAAGTGGGACAGTGTAGGAAAAGATTTTAGCATGCTTGACTTTACAACAAGCATTTTTCAAAAAGCAATAAACTTCATTTTCCATAAAATCAAGAGCAGTAGTGCTCAAACAACGATATTCCAAACAAACCTCACTAACAACAGTTTCCTTGGTGTATACACTTTTTTGAAGAGTCATTTACTTCAGTAAACTTCTAAAGCACTTCTGCATGATATCTTGCCTGCAGGGCTGTTTGACATTTTAGTGCATTCCCACATGTTCACATGGTAACAGGCAATAAATGGGAAGCTACTTAAAAGCCAGTGGTGATTAAAAGACGAAATACATTATTATGAAACACAGCAAGAGGATAATTAGGGTACCCATCTATGCTTCATTGCTGTGGCTGTACCTTCTTTCCGCTTTCTCTGTCCGGATTGGATCCTGGGTCAGTACAATGGCATTTGAGAAGTTGAAAAACCTAAGCAATTAGGAACTGTATTGTTTTCTCTGTTAACTGTTTTATGATCAGAACTGCTGCAGTGGCAAATTGCAGGAATGGTGCTCAGCAGGGCTGGTGCTAAGCCTAGCCCTTTGGTTACCGTTTCATGTAGTAACGCTCCTTTAGTTACTGTTGCTACACCTGTTAAGCTTTGGTAGCAAGCACAGAGTTCACACTGTCACTGTCAGGAATTCCAACTCTTAGTTTGTGTTCATATGGTTTTGTTTTCATGTTACAACACTCACTCTCCTGTCATTTCAGATCACACCTCCCTCTCAGCCCATGCAATCAGCTCATCACCTACACCTGGTTTTCTCTGCCCATCTCCTCACCTGTGGCTTATTCTCCCATTAGTCCAGTAGTATAAATACCAGTCCATTTTCCCCGGCCCTCTGCTAGATTGTCTTGTGTTTTTTGCCAAGCTATCCAGCATTTTCTTGTTCTGCCTGATCTCCTGTTTTTAGACCTTATCTGCCTGGTTTTGGACCCTGTATTCTCTGCCTGCTCCTCGTCGGATTTGTTTGCTGGTTCGTTTGATTGCTTGTTTCTTTGCCTCTCCCAGAACTGTTAAAGTAAAGTGAACTTTGCCTTCAACTATTGCCTCTGTGTCGTGCATTTGGGTTCGAATCGGTACTGGTGATTCTTGCAGTCACAAACTTCACTCCCTAGAGAAATATTGTCTAGTTTTTGCTTCAACTTGTGTTTCACTTCAATTATAAAACAAGCAAAGACTCACACAGTGATTTAGGACCTGTTTAGGACAAGGGAAGGACATGTCCTTCCATTCGAACATTAAAGGTTTGGATGTTTTATTGGGTTGGAGTTTGGATTATCAATTTTGCAAACTGTTGAGAACTATTTTCAGACTGCAGCCCTAGATTTTAGCTAATCTGGCCATGGATAGTACTCTCAATAATTATTAATTAATTAATGCCTTAAATTAACAAATGAATTACAACAGAACATGTCTCAATGTTTATCTCACTGTTACCAAAGCAGACCTAGCTGTGTTTGTTTAACTGTGATGGGTTTAACGGGAAATGAGGATGCCAAAACAGTTTTGCCCAAAGCACAGCATTACACTTTTTACTTTTTAATTTTGGGAAGGTAAAAAACATGTATCTGCTTGAACCTTGCTGAATAATGAGCAGCACCTTGGAAAGTGCCCCAGATACAACTTTTAACCATGAATAGTGCAAAACTCACAGAACCAGCCTAAAAATGAAGAAGATAGCATGGATTTCAGTAGAGCGCAGTCGTCAGGCCCTGGTCATAGCTGGCACATACCAGGCAATAAACGGCCGGTCCCTTTTTTACATGAATCCAGAATATTTTGTCAAAGGGACTAACTGTATGTTCCGATAATTTGTCAGCTCACATTCTCACACATTTCCTTGCAGTTTTTATAGCAGTAAACTGTGTGATATTGTTTTTGTTTTCATAAAGACATTGCTGCAAAGTGTAAAGAGGACTGCGTTACCCCCTAAGTTCATGAAAATTATTTGAAATTTTCTGAGAATGACCCTAGGCCTAGTGCCACGGCAGTGTTTGATGTAAATGGACCACATGTATTAAGTGCACTGCCTCATTTCGAGGTCATCAAGGCTTTCTTTCCCGATGTTCTGCATGTTTTGGGAGGATATACCACTTACACTTAAGCTAGTGACCAAGGTGCTTCACAAGGACAAACTTGTAGCTATTACTGAAGTTGTAGGCTGAATACTTCATAGTCTGAAGGACTTTAGCAAACAATAACAAACACAAGCTGTGGTGTCTCGCACTATAGCCTTAATTAGTTTGGAATGTTCGGACAGATGTTTTAATCTAAAGGTTACATGAGTTGATAACACTGGGGTCACTTCTTGACCTGAGACCCTTTTTAAGACATGGTTCAGATATTGGTCAGTGGTTAATTATTTTGGTCAGTAAGTGGAGTTGCATTCTTTGTGTAAGATGAAAGCTATGTAAATCCTATATAAGTGAGGGGTTTGAGATGTACAGGAGAGATTCATTCTGGCTCAGAATCTTCTTTCGGGCAAATGGGATGCCTGATTGACGCTGGACTTCTTTGTAATGAACTTGTTTTTGTGCAACCAAGCCAGGTCAGCGGAGTTTCCAGCATCATCTATACAACATTGCTACTTAAGAAACAACAAAGCCACCACTTATTTCAGAAAAATGACCATTTAATTGGCAAAAGCTGCTGAGAAGTGGTAATTCTCCAATTTGTAATTGGAGAAGAGGTAAAGTTTTTTCTTCAAAAAAGTAGCCCATGTTATAAACAACTTCAAAAATATGTAGTACTCACTGTCCAAAAGAAATGAATGCAGACAGCGCTGGGAGTGGAACACTTAAACACCTCTGCCAGTTTCAAGATAAATTTACAACAGGTGAATTATACAGATTTTAATTCATCATGGGTATTGTGCAGAGATGGGGACTCGAGTCATTGTGACTCGGACTCGAGTCGACTCGAGTCGCTGTTTTGATGACTTGTGACTTGACTTGACAAAAAATGAAAGACATGAGACTCGACTTGGACTTTGAAGTTAAAGACTCGGGACTTGACTTGACTTATGACACAATGACTTGAATGACTTGGGTGTTGTTGATTTCGTGTTTTCAGTTCTAATATAAATATAAAAAGGTATCAGCGCCAATATGGCTGCACTTGCGTTGTTTAAATTACCATAGCTCCGCGACCATTTGCACTAGAGAGAAATTTCAAACGGTTCCTGAAAGTAGACAACATGAGCTTTCCCCTCATTTATGGTGTATTACGGTAGGCCACTGCCTTTGCGAGTAATCGCTGTCCAATCACAGTCGGATTTATTACAGTGTCTAAAATTTCTCATGCGCAGTTCATTTGACTGTAACTCGTCAACCGTTTGTGCTAGAGAGAAAGTACAAATGGTTCCTGAAAGTAGACAACGTGAGCTTTCCCCTAACATAAGGTGTATTATGGTAGGCTATAGCCTTCAGGAGTAATCGCTGTCCGAACACAGATGAATATATTAGCGTCATCATGTGCAGTTGATATATGGCTCACTACATCAGGCCATAGGGATTGCTTCTGCCTGTTTCCTCCAGTATCACAAAGGCCCAAAAACGCCTGAAAATGTGTAAATAGAAGTGACAATAAGAGAGACACTGAAAGCCCAGGGGTGAAAATATTTCTTGTACATATGTAGTA
>JAPZDZ010042746.1:0-10267 GCA_029783805.1 Acanthurus tennentii
AACGGGGGGGGGGCGGAATAATTACCCCGAAAAACAGAGCTTTTTTTTTTCCAAGTGAATGCAATACGCTTCCGTACATCAGCGTCCCAGATCTAATTATTGACATTTTCTTTCTTTTTCAGCAAAGTTAACTGATTATCTTGGCATTCTGAACTCTTGGACAGTCAAAAGAAGCAGCCTGAAGACCTTAGCTTGCTACAGGCATCTTCCACTTTTTTGTTACATTTTAGTGACTAATTAACAACCCAGATGATAAAACTAATACTGAAAGATACATTAACATTGAAATTAAAAATAGAGTGAGTGTGGTGATTTAAACTAGTGACTGCAGTATTGCATCACCTGTACCCAAGAACAATAACAACAACTCTAATAAAAAAATGATTCAAGTAAAAATGACAGTTTAGGTTTGAGAAAACAACTCAAGTAAAAGTAAGAGGTACCTTGTTAATAAATTACTTTGTTACTAAGTTATTGTACTTTCCATGTAACCAGATTTAAAATCAATTTATTATTATCCATTCATTTTTTTTACCTTCAACTTTAACAAAGCCCTAAAGTTACAATTTTAATGTAATTATACCACATCAAAGATGAACCTTACATTTGACAAATTAAAAAAGCTAATGTTAGCTAACACTATCTGTAACAGTTTTAGTTTGCACTGCTTACTTTAGTGAGTTTTGAAAGCATGATCTCTGCAGGCACACAAAGCACTTAATCTGCCTGATGTCATGAGATTCTTAAGCCCCATTGTCCCATTGTGGTCAAAACACAGATGGTGTGTCCTTGACAAATATAGAAAAATAAATTTGATTACAGGCTCAAAGGCGTAACATCAAGGTTAAGTCATGTAAAGGGTTGAAAGTGCAGCTTTAAAAGGAACAAAAGTATTGGCTGCTTAAAAGAGAGAGCTTATATACTCATGCACATTACTTGTAATGCATTACTACCCACCCCTTTTAAATCATAAATGCAGCATGGAACACACTAAAGAAAGGCATGTCAAAGATGGACATTGATTTCTTGGTATGGAATCTGGAGTCTGGCCCACCCCACTTAACGTGGCTAAAAATATGTAAGTAAAGTTTGCATGATTATCTTCACATTCTTTTCATGACTTCCATTACTCCGTAACCTTTGAATGAATTAAAAGAGTGTTGTTTTGTTGAAATAAGACACCTTTTTCCATTGCTTATTGGAGATCAAAATCAAAGATTTTTCACTTTTCTTTGTTTTTGGATTTTTTTCCTAATAAGGCATATTCAATTAAAGTACTTCAAGTACTTCACATATACTTACAAAATTAAATAAGGAGAGTTTCTAGAAAAAATCTTTGTGATTCTGAAAAACTTTCATTTTGGGAACTTTTGATTGGATTACCACTATAAACAACCAGCCATCTGATCAAGGTAGGAAATCTTTATTTAGTTATAAGCTGCTGGATTACATATTCTCTACTGCATTATGCTTCTCTGTTATTGACAGTTGGTTTTAATATTCTGGCCATAATTGTCTCTGGTACTTGTAGTTACGGAGCCCCTAAAGGGACATGGGGTGAAAAAACTTTGGGGGAAAAAAAAAAAGAAAAATTCAAGTTTTACATGTGCAGAGGGAACTATCTGGTCTGCATGAGAAAACTTACATCATGCGCACAAGATTTGTACACTAGAGACCACCCACTCTATGTTTATGCATGACAATGATGGTGCAGGCATTAGTAGAGCTACATGTTAACCTTGGATTCATTATAAAGGACATTGCTGCTTTGCTTACCAGTTATCAACATTATATTGCCCCCCAACTACATTTAGAACAAATTTTGTGGTTTGGATGGTCTCCTGAGCATGAAGTTTTCTTGTGCACAAGAAAAACTTTAAGATTTGAGGGTTTTATCTGCCTATGTCCTTTTAGGGGCTCCATGGGGAGTAATAATTGAGGATTATACAAACTTAATTCTTCATAGTGTGTGCTTTGTTTGCCAGTATCAGTGAGAACTGAAAGTAATATTAGTGTCCCTCTCAAGTCAGGCTCTGGCAAAAAACTTTTTCAGGCTGGGGTTAGGATAGGGCTGAAGATTATTTGGTCAGTGGAGAACTTTATTGTGGAAAGCATAGATATACATGTCCCATATCTTGACTGAACTCTAGATTTTGGCTTAACTTAATATGCTCTAAATGTTTTTTGAATTTCAAAGATTGATATTCTACATAAAGGAATAGCTTGCATGTAAAAATCGCAAGTAGACTAGTATAATGCCTTAATGGTGGGTAATTACATTCAGAAACAAAAGGATACATGCCCACTGTAATGAACAGGCCTTACAACATAAATGTTATATAGTTATTTAATATTTACTAAAAGAGGCTGACTGAAAGACAACAATTTCTATAAAATCCACAGCTTCCTGTTTTGTTGGATTTTTTGGCATGATGTCAGTTGAGAGGTTGAGGAGCTTTGCTTACTCAAATTGAAGAGTTAATGCCCATATTACTGGATTAGAATGGAGTTTATCATATGTACTTTGACGCGCATAAATGTGTGGTTTCATTAATGTTGTGATTGAAGTGTCTTCAGACTGACCTGTTCTGATGGAGACAGTGGTGGCGGCAGTGAACCCAGCTCCTTAAGGTGCCTGTTTGTTTCTTTAGCCAGCTGGTTGGTGTAGTGTTGGAGCTGTTGGCTACAGAGGAACATAAACACTGGCAACACCTCACTCCAAATATTTTATTGGTCACACACTTTATCAAATAATGATAATATGTGAGATTACCTGGGATACTGTAATCACAGACCAGTACTTACAGTCTCTCCTGGAGCTCCGAGGTTTCCTGCCTAGTCTCCAGTTGGTAGAGAAGACTTTTTATCTGCCCAGCTTCAGAGAAAAAGAACAACTTCAGTAAACAAGCAGAACCAACTTTTTTTTGGCACCTCTGGGATCTCATTTGTAACTGTTGCATATTAACAAAAAAATAGGGCCAACAGAGGTGTACACCACTTCCTGTGAAAAAAAACTTGAACAGAATATGTGTACCTATAAGTTAACTTTGACCCAAACATGAAATCTTTTTGGAGACAATGGAAATCGATGACACAGATGGTAAGGTTGTGAATTGGGGCAAGATTGTACAATGATGCCTCTCACACCTTAAATTTTACTTCATAAGAAAATGCAGATCCCTATTATCACAAAAAGTTTGTTTTGTTTGTTCAGAGTTTGTTTTTTATGTGTAGAATGACTGCAGTGAACACAAATTTGATGTTAGGTTTACACTGTACAGCTGCAACACCGCAGTAGCTGTTACACTCACCCTCCTCCAGTTATCTCACCCAACACATATGGATGGCTTATTTTGGTTTTTGTGCAGTAGTATTGGTCAATACACATAATTTTGTTAAATTAGACCCCAGGACAAGTTATCTTCTGCTTGTGTGTATCTGAGATAGTACTCACTGTTTTGGCTGATCTTCTGGATGTTGGAGCTGCATGTCTGGATAAGGCTGCTGAAGTCCCAAGGCTGGGACCAGTTGCTGTCTGCTCTCATACTGGACATCCTGTCTGTAGCCCGCTAGCCTGTCACAGTGCTAAAAAAAACACTCCTAACTCAACCTAAACACGTTTCAATGAGAAGAATTCAGACACGTTTGACTGCATACGCATTTCAGTGAACTACAGTGTTGTGAGGCATGAGAAAAACAGACAGGTTCTGTTATGCCGACACAACGAATTTTATTTTCACCAACGTCACAAGAAATAAAGAAAAATACTCATTCTTCAGAATTTGTTATAATAAAGATAACTGCACATGCTTAGGCCTATTGATTTTGAAAAAAACACACGGGAGTATGTAAAGCTTGATGTGGGCTGCAGGACTGACTGGGGTAAAATGTCACAACTAAATGAACTAGATAAAAAGACCCAAAAAAAGCACATTGAACGATAAAAAAACTACTTTGTGAGCTACCACATAGTTGCTTCATGCTTCTCTCGTTCAGTTGAGCTTTGTTAGAAGTCCGTGAGGAATGAATAACTTATCCTGCATTGCCTCGGCTAGTCTTTCCTTCCCATCTTCAGATAATTATCGTATTTTCTATGTTTTATCTCGAATTTGGGGCTTAAGATACGAACATAATCTTCGATTACAACAGGCCGTAAATCCGCTACAAACGTAGCAGACAGCTTCACCGCCGACCTCAGTAAAAATACTTAGCAGTTCAAGACTTCTTTAATAAAACTACATTTAAAGTCGGCCTTACGCTTTTCAGTGCTTATCTGTAGCAGGTCAACCCACAGTTTACCTCCATGGACGGCAGTCACTTCGTGCCCCGGCTGCATTAGTAGGCGACGATGCGAGTTACACATCACTCACATTACGTCAAACGGAAAAGTAAAGCACGCTCACGACATAGTAGCTTTTCAAAATAAAAGTCAATTTTAGGTTGTTTATATCACTCGATTTTTTTTCAGCTATAAAGGGTAAAATAGTGTTGTTTGTCCCACATTTAAAAAAAACATCATTCGGCCAGCCCATAGCCGTACGATACCGTGGTCCGATCCAACGGATTATTCGTTAGAGAAAACAGGCAGCATGTACAAGCCACACGGTCTACAGGCTAACGAAAGATTAAACCTTTTACTGGATCAATTTCAAAAATCTGTGACGCAGTTCAAATATTAATCTGCGTAGGATAAATCTCATATCCATAGCCATTATTCAGCATTAATATCAGGTCACACTGTACCTCAGTTTTAGCATAGCCTAAATAATTGTTCCACTGTTTTCTTCTGGCTAAACAGATCCATCACAGTAAAAACAAATAGGCCTATTTAAACATTGATAGTTAAGTTAATCGCTTACTTGGCAGAGAGGCTCACGTTGACAGTGTTTGTCGCTCCAAATGCCCCAGAAAAATATTTCTTTATCACAATTTGCTAACCCAGCCCGCCTGTGACGTCACACGTCGAAGCGCTTAACCGACGTCGGCTTGATGCGCATTCACTGTAAATAGGAACTGTGGTCATCAAAAGCCCATAGTGAGATAGCATCTGACTGTTATTCTTTACTTGTTATTAGCCTATTCCTAGAAATTGTTTCTGCTAGCTTTCAGTGGGCATTTAAAGCCACGTTTTGGTATTGGGTTATGTCAGGACTTTTATAACTGTTTCTTGGAAACCCCCAAGCCACCCTGCTCTACCTGATTAGCTTGATATTATTACCCTAGATCCAACCAGATAACGCTCCTCATTACTAAACCTAACCAACCCAACCAACCAAGGAACCGAGTACCGTCAGAGACAGGAAAGGGTTAATTCTTCGCCACCCTTACTAAAAATATTTACCGGAAGGCGAAAATCTAATAGACAATCTAAGTATTATCATTCTTTTTCTTTTTGTTTTATTTTTTTGGCGATAGATTCTTAGAGCCACCAATTTTAATTAAGTTAAGTGCAAATTAAAAATACTCCCTGTCAAATCAATAAGACGAGCCACCATTTCCATGCAGTGTAAAATACGCTCGGAATGTGATCCCATGACTCTCATGCCGACTCTAATAAAACGCCTTAAGACGAGAATATGCAGCCGTTCGGGCCACATGACAGAAGACTCAAGTCTATAAACCCACAAGAGGAGCATTAAAACAAAACTGAAATTAACTATTATCTTGGTCATCAACCGGAGACACCGAGGTCATGGGTTCAGCCCCCCCCCCCGTTAAAGTCTCTCAGAGGACAAAGCGACAAGACAGTGTTTTGCCATCGTGGTTCATATTTTCTTCAGCAAACTTTTTTTCTGTTTTTGGTAGTTACAAACTTTATACTTTGTACCTCTTTCTGAGTTTACTTCTCTTTTCATTACATTGCAACACGCAACATGTGTTCTACTTTTATCTGGAAATTTCATGTTTACTTGGAAATCATCACAATGGAGGCTTCTGTACATGCATAATTGTAAAACTTTCTCAGACTACTTGCTTTGCAGTGTTTTGGTAACTGTTTAACTTCACAGATCTGTCATGCAAACCTGTAAACCTGAAAACTACTCAGTCTCTTGCGTTTTCAACCCAGAACTTTTTTTTATTATAAATAACTTATAACTGATGTTTTCATAATAGTTTTTGGAAAACAATAAAGCTCTTTATTGGAGGAATGGGTTTAATTAAGCAGAGAAAGTACATTCCCTGTTGGTTTTCATAGAATGTAGAACATCACCAATCAACATCACCGTTTAAGAACTGTTGATTACCAGTTTATATATCTGTCAGAATAAGGAAAAGCTTTGATTGGTCTCTATGCACGAAAAACAGTTTACATTGATAATAACACACTCATCAATTACTTTTGGGTAAATGGCGAA
Organism: Acanthurus tennentii; assembly: GCA_029783805.1. Lineage (NCBI taxonomy): Eukaryota > Metazoa > Chordata > Actinopteri > Acanthuriformes > Acanthuridae > Acanthurus > Acanthurus tennentii. The sequence goes on from JAPZDZ010042746.1 coordinate 6,357, forward strand.
TCAACAAAGTCTCAGTTAGTTAGCATTACTGACTCTGATCACACTTTCTTAAAGCACAAGTATTCTTACCATATACATTCTGCAAAAAGGTATGTTTTCAAATCAGAAGGACAAAGCACTATTGTGGCTGCTAATGTTGGCTGAAGCCTGGAGCTGTGGCACATCAAAGCAGGGGACACCAGAGAGATGTTCTTAAGGGGAAACAGAAATTTGTGTCTACCCAGTATTCAAGGAGATTTAAGGGTCTGGTTATTAGGTTACCCAGAGAGCAGGTCCCCTGCAAGGTCACTCTCATCACAGCCCCTCACTGTGCAAACATCCTGCAGGCCAACCAATGACATATCTGCTTGAACGTCCTCCTCGTCTGACTGCACAAAAGGTTCATCACTCTCGTCACTTGCTGCTTCCACTACTGGCTCCCATGCTGTGTCCTGGCTGGACAGTCTGTTGTGCGTGGGAGGGGTTTGGTTCATTTGGCTTTGCAAGGATTCAGAAGAGCAGGACTCCAGGTCTGGGCCTGTCGGAGGAGATTACCATTATTTTACTTAGTAAATCAAGCTTAGTTTTCAGATCACATCCGAGTTTTGTTATGCACATTCACATAAAACATGGATAAGTTAATGACCCATTTATTTCTCCGAGGTGAAGTGGGGAGATTCATTATTTTACTGGATGATACTTGAATATCACTCCTGCCTAGAGAGCAAAGGATTTTTTCTCTCCTGATCCCAGTAATAACTGCAAAACCATTTGCTTACAGTTATTTTGTACTAACTGAATCTACTGAAATTAAAGTTCATAACAACAACAAAGACCATCAGCTTCAGGTTGTAAAGTAAGAGAGAGAGTTACCTGAGGTAAGTGATGAGCCAGTACTGAGGTCATCACTTGTTGAGTTAAGAAAGTCATCCAAAGCCTCCTGGTCTGAAAGGTTAGTTACTGTCATCTGATCCAGAGCACACACATCAACTCCCGTTGGCTCTACAAAAACACAAATGCACACACACACACACACACGATAATTTCAGTAATTACATTGCAGTTACTAATCAAAAAATTATCTAGTTACTTCTGTTACTTTAAGTCCTGCAATTATCTGCAGGATAGAAAAACAAATCAAACATCCCTTTTAATGCATGTTGTTCTGGCTGGCTGCTTCAGATGACTGCTCAACTGCTTTGCAAAGAAAACCTGAACGAACTGGGTGAGTGTAAAAAGTTTTAACTGTGGATTGGGTTACAAATGTAGTTGCAGACCTGCCGACATTGATTAAGTATTAAACGTTAACAATTTAGCATCATGTTGCATAATTAGCAAGTTAACTTGTTTATTTAAAAGTTAATAAAGATTGAAAAGTAATGCTAACTCACATTAACTTGAGTTCTCTGTGTGTCTTAGATTGGTAAACATGATTTTTCACAGTAATGCAGGGTATTCTAAACCCTTAAACAAAAATCATTACAACAATAAAGAGTCCAGTTGGGACGAATGCCAGAGAAATTTTATACAAAATTTTAAAATGTGTTAAGATGATTTATGCTAAAATGCTTTACTGGCTAATAATAATAGAAAGTAAAATTAGTACCAAAGTAAAATTTATACCATAAAAAATAGATTTACCTCTGTGCTGCAGATATCCAGTGGACAGGTATTGCTTCATGTCTTGATTAAAGGCTTCTTCGTACACTTTTTGTCGTTCTAATAATTTCTGCTGTATGGCCTGCTCCAGCTCTGCCACCTTCTGAGCATGCTGAGAATCCAGTTCCACTGTATAACAGAAAGCACATCATTTATAGAAAACCCTCTAGTTTCTACTCTTCCTCATCAAACCACAGAAGTATTAGTGCACTGGCCCTCTGTGTGACCAACAGGTTTACCATCATTGAGATCATTAAGGCATCAATCAATATTTCTGTCGCTTGTCGCCAACTGGTTACAGGCACAGAACATTAAACAAATTAGACGGCTAGACGGCCATACTTAAGCAACTAATCAATTTCTCTAAAAGTTATTAAAGGGGATTTTGTTTATTTTCATTCACTGAGGGGTGTGTTGCAAACCAGTGATTCCTGATTAAAGTGTAGCAACTCACCTTCCATTGCCTCCAACTCCCTCCTGTTAGACAAACAGATACAGCATTACTGATAACATGGTGATATAGCAAGTGTTTTCTGTAGAAAAGGGGGTTGTTTCTTAGGCTAAAAGAAGCATGGTCCTACTGACATTATTTTTTTTACATTATTATTAAACCTTTACATAACCAGATTAAAACCTTGTTGAGACAGGACATCTCTTCTACATGAGGGATCTAGCCAAGAAGGCAGAGAGCAACAAATGTGGTCAAGCAACACAGTACAAAAAACAAAACAAACAAAAAAAAAGTGCACAGCACAGTGCAAAGACCTGTCATTGCATGTGAAAAAAACACATTTAGGTATCAAGGCAGGTACAGCTAGTGATAAATATTTCAGATAATTTCAGTGTAAAGGGCCTCTGTGGAACTCCCAGAAATACTATATTGCTAATGACACCGCAGGCCATTAGGTGAATTGCACCCAGTAACCTGTTACTACACTCTGAGTATTCGCCATGACACACATGAGAGCAGATGTGATTTACCGGCATCATGTTTTCAAAGGGTGTAAGTTTATACTGTCATAAACTGTATATTTGAGACTAAACTCTCTTCCGATATCAAAAAACATTACGTGTGTCTAAATTACTTGAATGACTGGTAAATGATTAACTCAAATCTTTCACATTCAGTTTAGAGCCCATGCTCATGGTAATGCTGTGCCTCTCCCTGTGTGACTGTGATCTGCCAGATTGTTCTCATGTGTGACCATGCTCCGCCCCCCTTGAAGACACGGTGGGAGATGACAACATGCCTGGAGGTTGCAGTTTTAATGACCATTGGCAAAAAAAAAGACAAAATCAAACCAGCAACCTGCAAAAAGAACGTGCAGCTTTTCACTATGGGTGAGCCTGTGCTCTTGAATTACATGAGAGTTATGCTGTAGTTGAGAATTTTCAAGTAGACCAACGTTACAAATTAAAGATAATTTGTTTATGCTAACCCCTGGCCAACTTAGCAGTTTCACAGAATAAATGATATAAAATTTAGATTACTAAAAAAATTTAGACTCTGAATGTTTTTGTGATGTAAAGTATCAATAAGGTCAGACCTGCACTAAACTTCTGCCAGCCTATGTGTTACAGTCCCCCTTCCAATGGTGGTCTGAGGATAAGGCTTTTAATGCTGAATTAATTTGATGTTTTCTTTTTGGTTTGTTTTTTTGTTTGTTTGTTTGTCTTTGTATAATTTGGATACTGACTGAACATTAATTTAAAAAGTTGAACAGATATTTTAACAAATGGAGAACAAATGACTTTGAGGTGCACATTTATACAAAGCAGTTGAACAATGTAACATAATTGTAAATAATATCAGCAATTACAGTAGATAAAATAATTGAGGGTTAAAAACACCATTTCTCTTTAGAAGAATATTAGGCAGGTGCTTGTTCACTGTCAAAGTTTCCTGACTTGACATGCAATTACAGCTGCAGATGTCATTTAGCTCACAGTCTTCTCTCATCAGTGTTACTCTGATCAGTACTACTTCATGCCTGACTTACAGCATGTCTTGTTATTATCATGAAGAGATGAAGAGATTAAACACTCCACAGGTGAGAATTTAGGATTTTTAAAATAACGACAACATTGATTGGCAAATATAATTTTCAGCATCTTACTGCTTACTGTATTAAGAATCAATCATTTCTTTTTTTTAAATTAACATTTTCATTCCATATTTAAGGAAAGAAGCATCAAGATACAAGGATACAAGGAAGTTTATTTGTCATTATACAACAAGTTGTATAATGAAATTAAAATGTGGTTCCCTCTTG
>JAPZDZ010042747.1:0-10266 GCA_029783805.1 Acanthurus tennentii
AAGTTTTAATAAAGCCACAGCAGTTACACATGACTTCAGTTGTTGTCACATATTTTCCTTCTTTCTTTAGGGGACCATAATAGTTGTTGTAGAGTGAACGTGGTGTTTTAGATGTCAGTATCAAGCAAGTTACATCCACATATTATTAAAAACTTTTAGAGTGATAAAAAGAATTGGATTGGTATCGTATCGGTATCGGTATCGGCCGGTCCTCAAGGCTGAAGTATCGGTATTGGTATCGGATGTAAAAAAGTGGTACCGAGCCATCCCTACTATATACATTTATACACACACACACACACACACACACACACACACACACACACACACACACACACACACACACAGCCTTGTCAGCTCCCGTAGTTTCAGGAAGTGGCGCTAAAATGCTAAAATAACATTGCAAGCAGTTGCAAAGCAGAAATGGATAGAGAAAAGGGCCTTTTAAGCGGAAAGTTTAGCTTTAAAGTTTTGCCTGATGGTTCTCTGGACAAAACAAAAGTAATTTGTAGTTACTGTAAATGTAAATATATATATAAAATTGTATTATATACTATATTAATATCTTACGTAGGATGTTTCATAATATGGATAACTATTTTGGATGTGGACTTAAGCAAATATGCAATGAAATATTTTATTAATTATTGTACTGACAACACTTATTACTTAAGTGGAAGCACTGGATTAATACTTAAAAAACTTAATTATCTGAAAATGTTAGAGTCCATGGCAATACTTCTTTTATTTTAATACTTAGCCTTTCACACTGAAAGGACATGGTCTACTGATCAGTTTAACATGTTTTAAAAAAATGCATGAAAGTTTGGGAGGTTATAATGCACATTAGTTAACTGAGACTTCAAAAAAAGAGACACAAACAGGAAGAATGAGTGGAGTCTTTTTTTCAGTAACTTCCAGGAATGAAGTTAGAAAACACTAAAAAGAAAGAAAGTAAATAAATCTGTGAACAATAGAAACAAGGAAATATTTAGGGAAAAAGTATTCTGAGAGTGTTCACACAAACTTTTTGCATTCCATTTTCAGTATTACTACTAAACCAGACCAGTCTATCAGAGTGTTTGTGTTGATGCTTGTGTATCCTCTGTCATGTTTACAGTGTTTATTGATAAGATATCACCATTTCATAAATCAATAAATTTAAACAGATGAGCACCACAGGGGTAAAACTGATAGAGATTCTAATACAAATACTAAAAGTCCTACTTTTGGTGATGAAATTTGTGTTCACTTAAGATGATCTTAGAATTAAAGAATGACAAATTCTCAATAGCTATGCTCCTGAGCTAGAAAAAAAAGGTGTTTTTGTAGTGCTCCGGGGTTTCCGGAGACTTCTAGTTATTTTCTGTTAACCTATATTATAAACTTAAATTGGCATTCAGTCATTCATACAATATTAAAGAAATGTTAAAACTATGATCTGAGCTGGTATGTGTGAGAAGTGTTGGCTTTTGTTTTGCACGGCTCTCAGATTTGCTATGAACTGTAGGAAGAATAATGAGGTCCTAAGTAAACTGTGAATGTTTTTACAGTTATAAAGCTACTGCTGACGCTCCGGTGCACAAGACACTAAGCCCTTTAATCTTTTATCTAATTTTAGAAGTGGCATGTTTTAATGGAATTACACTGTATTATATTTATCTTAAGAGCCCATAAACTGCATTAAATGACTCAACTATTCCCTCACAGCGAGGTAAAGGTAATACACAGATTTTTACAAGTCACTTTCTGGGACACTTGCAAACCATATGCCCAGTGACCTATTTCACAGGAAGAGTTCCCGCTCTCTGTTTGCCTGGGATGACTGCAGCTGTCCTGACAGGGTAGGGTTGTCCCCTAGCAGACCACAGTCAGGAGTTAGGCTGGACTCTGCCTCAAATTCAGCAGATAGGCAAACTGCATGTAGCTCAGGTGGACACAGTGTGACCAAAGTCAGTTGAAGTAAGCACTTTTTTGTTAATGTAAGAGATATCACCCGTGTACATATATGTAAATCTTTTATTGAGGCATCGTAAGTTTTGTGGGTCTGGTAAGAGATAGATACTCTCTGCCAGGAGGGAAGCATTAGAAATGGTTTGACACTACACAGTCTTGTATTGCATGTGCCATTGTTCTTAAGCCTCTGTGTAAGACATCAAGGTCTTTAGAGCATCCCTCTTTCCATGAATTAAACTCATTAGATTTTCTTCACACAAATTGAGGTTATGTGAACATCACTCACCATGTCGCCATCTGTTGGGCAGGCAGTGCCATTACACCACTGACTTTCAAAATGTTCCAAAATGAAAAAAAAAAAAAAAATTAAACAGCAACATACAGACACATGCAACATATACAACAAGATAATTATTAAATTAAAATAAGAAATTAAAATTAAACAAAAAATTAAAAATAATAATAATTAAAAATATTAATAATAATAATACACTAGAGTGGAAAGACTGTTTTTTCGTGCACTGATCAGTTTTGAGATTTTGGGATGTTTTGCCTCCATAACAACTCTTCTTTTAGACTACTGGGAAGAAAACATCAAAAAGTGTTCATTTTGATGTAGTTTCATGGTATCTATTATGTATAATATGTAGGGAACTTTTACATCCATATGTTTTAAGTCTGTATTACTCATACTTAAAGCAGGAAACCACCACTGCAGTAGCATCTACATACACCAAACTTTCCAGTTTGAATCCTGGTTAACATCTGAATGCTTTTGCAATAAGTTCAGTTCTATGTAAAATTTAGATAGGTATCTATAACTTTTCAAAATTATTCCAAGAGCAGACAGCTGAGCAGCAGAGTGATAGCAAGACTAGATAAAGCAACACTCTGGCCCACAGAGCCAGAGACCAAGCCACTGTTTAGGCCCCTGTTCAGGCCCAGGCTGGGCAGCGGACAGGAGCTGCCAGAGCCGTACTTTTCTCCTAGCATGGACGTACCCTCACTTGCTAGCAGGACTCCGGAGAATGTGATGGTTTTAGAGGTAGTGCTTGCCCAGGCGCAACCCCCCGCATACTGTCTGATCACCACCTGCTCGTCTTTCTTGAGCTCCACCATGAGGTAGCAGGTGTTGACGGTTGTGTCAGGACCAGACACCTAGCAAACAGGAGAAGATGATGGCTTTTTATGCTCACATTGCTGTGTATCCTATCTTGACTTGTATTATCAAAGTCATCAGTGTCTCCTTTGTAGATTCACCTTGTTTTTACAAGAGAAAAACAGACTAGTCTGTTTTTGGCTTGGCTTTTCATTTTCCTCATTTCAAATTTCAAGTCTTGCAACTTTAAGGTTAGTTATTGACACACTTACCTGGTTTAGTTTTGTTAATCCTGTTAGGTCTACTGTAAGCTAAAGGAATTAGCCATAGCCTAGCATAAAGTTTAACACTGCGCATCAGTGTGTAACAGTTTGTCCTCCAGGTCCTAATGACTTCTGATTACCTGATTAATGTTGTTGTGTGTTTCAGTAGAGGCACAGCAATCGCATCATCATGTAACCGTTGTCCTTTTTGGATTTCGGTATAAAAAGTGAGGCCTGATGTGGACAGATATTATCTCTAGTCTTTTTACTCCTGTGCATTACTTTAGAGCCCTTGTAGTCCAGTGTTGTGTACCTGAGCATGGCATGACATCCTGTGTTCCCCGTTGACCAAGTAGTTCCACATATTGTTGTGGTCTCCTCGGCAGAGCTGGGCGGCAAACACAAACTGGTAAATGCCAGCGACTGGTGCAGTGAACACACCCGTGTTATTGTTGTAGGCAGAGCCCTGATTCACCAACACTTGGTTGAAGATAATCGGGTTGAACTCAATATCTCTGAGTGAACCTTGATGGGCAGCGAAAAAAAGTACAGCACCCCCTAGAACAAAAATGAATGTATCAAACGTGTAAAAAGACTGCATCACTTTGCCAGCTGATTTCCATGTTATGTCTTATTTCAGTGTGATGTCTAACTTAAAATAAAATGATGCATGTTTTCTTTCTCAAACACAAACATACACATTCAAACACACACACACACACACGCACACACTCTGCCTACCTCGTTGTGCAGCTGCTGTCTGACGGGGCATCTAGAGAGAGAGTCAGACAACAAAGTTGATCATATTGAGCCAGTGTAAAGAGCTCAGTTTAAGGTTAAAGGGCCAAAGAGAAGTTCACTTACAAGTTTAACTGGTCCAGATACAGCCAAAGGAGTTACACACAACACCATCACAATAACAAATACAGAACGCATCTGTAAGAAAGAGAAACCAAAAACTATAACCAAAAAACATGCAATAAAAGACAGACTAGATGCAACAGGAAGACTGACAAACAGTCAAAGAGACAGACAGGTACCTTGGTGACGCTCACCTTGCTGCTTGGAGCTGCACAGTCACACTGTGCCAGGCTTCTCATACTGTGTCTCTGTGACTAGCAGGCAAAGTCCAGCTGGTGCTGTTGGGTTAGAAAAAAAGCTGTTTGTCTAAGTCATGCTCACTACAAACACACACACACAAATACACCTAAAATGTACAATTTCTAAGAAAACTGGACACAACCTAAGTGCTCTGCAGCATGTTTTTTTTCCAAAGTGGATTGCATGCATTGGGATGAAACCAAGAGCGACACAAGTGTGACCTCCATTTTTTTAGCGTACTGTTTTAAGACCCTGTTCCCTGAATCAAAAACATCAGTCAAACCATCATTCGTTCAAGCAAGTGCCATTGAATGACACCTGTTTAAGTCAAAGTGACAAAGCCCTTGGATGGCTGGAGTTACTGTGACAGAGGCAAAGAGTTAGATGATTTTTTTTTTTAATAGAGAAACATCTGAATAAGGACAGCTAGATCTCACTCACAAACTGTCCACTATCAAAGTTTTCTCACAATTTTACCTCCTGACCTGCATCATTCTTCAGTTGGCATCCCTGTGGCCGACATGTCCTGTTGTCATGACTGCTGCTGACCTGCGTTTGTGCTGCTTGAGTGCCTCTGAGAAGAGCATGCACAGGACAGTGCTCTTATCAGACAGTGACCTCATCGTCACACTGTGGGCCTTTGGCCAGACACAGTTAAGTTTATCTCAGGCTTTGCTGTTTGCTCTGATTTCAGCTCAGAAAGTGAGTGATTTACATGTCATATTGGTACATCCCAGCTGCATGTTGCAGTGAAGACTGCAGCAAGATCACACACAGATGGACCTCTTTCTTTGTAGGAGAACAAGAGGAGTTCTTTATGGCTGAGAGTGATCCTGCATCTACTAAGCCAAGTACATGCACTGGCATGTTATGTTGAATGACTATTTGAGCATCCAAGGGGTGCCTTGCAGGTTGGCTCTGCAAAAATATCTTTTAAAGCCTTGTGACAGATAGAGACCCTTCCTCGGTGGTCCAGATAAACTCTACATGCAGTGTAACATTGCTGAAAGCCCTGTTCAGTGAAATGAGAGTCAAGGAACCATGTATGGCAGCAGCATTGTGGTCTGTGCCCTGTCTGTTCATAGGGGTATATCTTCAGGTCATGTCAGGCGACTTTTTGAGCTCTCTTGGTTGACACAGAGATGGTGAAAAGCTTGGCTGGAAGGGCTGTTGTGTTACATCAAAGGACAAACCCTTTTACACATACACATACACACACACACACACACACACACACACACACACACACATCTGGACAGTGTACCCAGGTTCCTCCCCTGATGTCCCAAAGTATGAGGTGTATTGGATATCTGTTTTTAACCCCTTTGAGGTCAGGCCATGAACTCACCTCACTTCAGAGTTCACAAGATGTGATTGGACGTCTACTCTGTCTCTCCTCTGTTTGCCACCTTGTTTTTAAAGTATGGTGGGCCACAGCGATCCGTAGTGAGTCAGGATTAGTGGCCTACACTGATGATTAATATGGCATGGCACCCTGCTGTTCCCACAGAGAAGAGGGTTAAGCCTGTGTAAGATAGAACAACGGTTAAGATATTGTAACCCTAGCTAAATAAGAACTGGTGGAGTCCTCTACCTATGGACCGTGCCCGTTCTACACCTCACCCTAATGGGGTCATGGATGGCAAGAAGCTGGAAAGCTGTTTTAGAGAAAGCCAGACACATTCAGTAACCATGTCTCAATTGGCCTGCTAAGCATATGCATATTTTCAGTGCATGTATGGTGGTGCATGATGGTGGAAGTGAGATTTACCCAAAAGTAAAGTACGTAGCTCTGCCTGAGATAGAGGAGACAGTGATAGAATATTGTAACCTTTGTTTCTTAATCTTTCCCAAATTATATTGTAACCACATAAAAACTAAAAGTTGTCTTTATTCCAAAATATAATGGTTCATTAAAATTAATGAGACCCTTTTAACCCAAACTGTAATCTTTCCTTTAACTTTGTTGCTGAGTTGCTTTTGCGCATAAACCTACCAAAATTTAATCATGGCATCATAAAAAATATTAGTTTTTCTGCATTTAGAATTATATAATAATGTTTTCTAATATTATTTCAAGAAACAAACAAATATTTTATTAATATGGGCATCATATGTCATTATTTTTGCTGTTAAATTTTGAGATCCTGGAGACAAAAAAGGGTGGTGGGGACTTTTATAAAAAATACACTCGTATTGTCACTGCTCAACAAAAAGGTGATCTCAAAAGCAAAAATACCAACTTAAAGCAAAAAACTAACAAAAGCAAGCTTTTAAAAAAAAAAAAAAACAAAAAAAAAACATGAGAGGTAAACAAAAACTTGTGGAGCAACAAGGAAATGAACAAAAAATCCAACTGAGAAGTCAAGACAATCAGAAAAGACTGAGACATGGACACAGAACCAGAAACAGAATGAGGATATAGAGACAGACAAGCTGGCATGACAAAGGGAAAACACAGAGCTTATATACACACTGGGGGTAATGAGATACAGGTGTGGGAATCAGCACAGGTGAAACACATTACTGAGGGGCAGGTTATTAGAGAGGAGGGAAACTTGACTGGATATGTGGAAATGAAAGAGACAAAATAAGTGTTCAAAAAAGAAGACAATGAACGTGAGGAGAAACACATATAACCTTTTCAAATTTATATAAATTGAATAAAAAGACATCATCACCACATTACACATCATCATATTAGCTGATGATTGCTGATTGTCATAACAGCAAAACATGCTTTGTACCTCATGAGTTTTTTTGTTAGAAATAATATCAAGAGAACAATTTGTTACTCTAATAGAGCTAAATATATGCTGATATATCTTAGCCACTTAAAAAGGACTTATACAAGACTTTTGAATGCAACTAGGCTTATGAATTTAAAATTGTATTGAAATGTAAAAATTCTCATGAAGTTGAGCCTTGGTTTTAGAAAGCAAACCAGGGCAGCACTGTTGTTGGGTTTGAATCCGTACACACCATATAGAAACTGAGGACATCCACCTTTTCCATAGAGTTCAAATTAAGCAACCAACCAACAAGGGATTCCCACAAAATAAAGCATGTGCAAAGCCTTCTGGATGGTATGCATGTGATCTAAATTTGATCACTGATTTCAAAATTCCAAAAAAAAAAAGTAAAAAACAAAGCCTGAAGAGAAACAAACAAAAACAGTTCCTTAACCTCCAAAAACAGCATGGTGTATCCAGTTTTGTGTCCTGCTTTTACAGAGTGCATTGACACTGGTATGGTCAATTCCAGTAAGAGACTCAAAAGAATTGGAATTTGACCTCGGACAAAAAAAACAAAAAAAACAAAACAAAAGCGTGTCTCAGTGTAATGAACCTTGCACAGCTCCATCCTGGTGTTCTGTGCCGGCTACAGAAGGTCAAGTGTAAAAGTAGTTACATTAAGTTTGCTTACACTTTTAAATAATGAGGTATACAGTATTATTTAGTCCATTACAAAAATGTTGAAAAATATTTTTTGACAAGTTGACAAGCCCATTGTTACTCCTGCATGTAGTCTTTTTGCAGACATAAACTTATTGCTGCACCAATACCTAATATGTGTAAATGAAAGCAAAAATATAATATATTATATCTAATATTATATAATATTTAATATTTTCTTATCTCTACAATAACCCGCTCAGAAGTCCCTCACAGTCTCATCAGCCCTATAGCCTCTTTCAATCAGAAATAAATGGCATCAAAGAAATAAGGGTTCAATTTGTTAGTTCTCTGGAGTCAATCGCAACAGAGTTAGAATTGCATTAATTTAACATGCTTTGCTTCTTCCTTCACTTTTTGACAGAAATGCAAGAGAGACTGATGTTAAGTTTTAGAAACCCAATCGGCCAAATGGGTCATGCTTACTATAACTATTATCCACCAGGATAGTGAATAATGAGATAGTTGCAAAACCCCTGTCAGCCCCCACCATTTCATTTGAATCTCAATATATCCTTGCTGTCAGTCAGTCACTGTAAAGTAAATCTCCCTCTAATCCTTGTTGTTCCAGTCTGTTCTGTTCAGCTTTAAAACCTGTTACCTAAAGGAGAGACAGAGAGGTCGAATTTGTATCCATTCATGATGAGAATTGTCTTTCAGCTTTCAGCGATGCACAGATGGCTAAAACAATGTTTGGATCACTACATTTTTCTGTTTTGATACAATATTTCAACATGTCGTTTTCAGTTTCAGGGTAATCCAGTTGGATTTGGTCAGTCTTGTTTAGATAGTCAGTTAATATCACTCGAGAGAGACTCGTCTGAACCATGCTAACATTAGCTTAGCTGTGTGGCTTGAGGTGTGTGAGTCCTTTATTAAATGATATGAAATGTGATCACTGGTAATAAGACACTTGTCTTATTCACATCTTATACATTATGGCTTTTGTAAACAGGCACACCTGCATTCAGGAGTCACCCAAAGAAAATGTATTAAACAGTGGGAAGAACCCATTAATTCAAACATTTTGAAGTCTTAAGTTTGGCATTTTGGCCACTGCCATCTTGTTTTTTTGGAGCCAGAAGTGACCATATTTGGAGGAAAGGGAGGGAGAAACTGGGGAGGACAAACGAGTGAATAGCTATCACATGCTGTCGCCAAGAAGGCCATGGCCTTAATTTTACATGACTTCAGGACTTAACAAAGTTTAAATGATTAAGTTATATAAAAATTAAATCCCTGTACAGTGGTTGATTCAACTGTACAGGGATTTAAATTTGTACAACGACAAACTTTTGAGAGACCCCAAAGGACGAATTTTTGCGAGACCCCCCATGTCCCTTTAGGGGCTCCGTACATATGTATGTTAACAATAAAGACAAAAAACATCTTTGTTCATTGCTGTAAGCATGTTTATTTATGTTATAAAGTTAGGAGTTTCGATATGAGGCTATATGGCAGGGGTTGGCAACCCGCGGCTCTTTCATTGCTCTGCTGCGGCTCCCTGTGTCTTTGAAAAATAAGTAATGAGTATTTAATTTTTTTTAATTTATTATTTTGTTTCGTTTATTTTTTAATTTTAATTCTAAATTTGGAGATTATGGTGTCCTTGTAACATTAAAATAAAACATGATTATTTTCTGTTTCGTTTTTTTTTCCTTTTTTTTTGTCGCTCAAATTATGCATCACCGGCGGCGCGCAATTCATTGAGCAAAGCAAAGTTTCTGAAGAAAACAGAACGTTTACCAGACAGCAAATTAAAGACAAAAATTCAGCCGCAGCGTACTAAATCGCCAGCGTCCTTTTTTTTTAGGAGTTCAAAATGTTCTAAAGTTTTTGTTGCATGCAGAAAAAAAAAGTTTTCTCTGTAGTTCACTGATTTCATGAATGCAACACACTATAGTGTTTTTTTAATACATAGAATAAAGGTTAAAAAAGAGAGAGAGATGCAGTGTTTTCTTCATTTTAGATGTGGAAAGGGTTTTCTTTTCTGTGAGAAACGTGTCCCATGGCTCTTTGAGTGTCGCGGGTTGCCGACCCCTGCTATATGGGAACTGGCTTTTGGAGGTAGCCTAAAGTGGCCATTCAAAGAACAGCCATTTTGGATTTTTTTGGGACTGTCAACTGTGAATCAGATGGTGGAACCTCTGGATAATGATATGCAGGCTAGTATACATGTAAAATCAGTGGCGGACCGTGCATTTCACACCTAGGCCTTCAGTAGCGCTCCGTCTTAATTAACCCGCCCCTAAAAAAACTAATTAAACTAATTTATGTTTATAAAAGCTATTTTAATGTACAAAACTACAGTATAACGCGCCGTTTCATCTCAGATAGCCACAACAAGTGCCTATATTAAACATACAAACCACCATCAAAACATTAATAACAA
>JAPZDZ010042749.1:0-10265 GCA_029783805.1 Acanthurus tennentii
GCCTATATATGTACAAAATCTTTTTTCTTTTTAAATTTAGTGGGTGCGGCTTATATTCAGGTGCGCTTAATAGTCCGGAAATTACGGTACTTGCTCTTTACATATAAATTTATTTGCCCAAAAATTCTTCAATAACACTAAGAACGGGCTAGTTGTCTGTTAACAAAATATACTAAATGATTTATGGCTGGACAGCTATTTAGAAACGGTGTTTTAGTAACCTTGCATTTCACAGCACAAAGCAAATGTCACACAGGTTTTGTCAAGAAATGTTTATTTTGTACAAAAGCATTTATACATTGTTTCTAATTTTTTACCTTCGATATCAGTAAGTTGAAATTTAATACGCAAGCATTACAGTGGCATTTAGTACACAAATTCATGTTCAAATAAAAATTATTATTATTATTATTGTTGTGGATGTTAAAACAGTGTCCTAATAAAATTATGGATTTGTAATGGATAAATGTGCACATCAATAATACTTATTTAATCAATGTTATATAGATTATGTAGAGGAAATCTCAACGTAAAATAAGGGTCAAATTGAGTGCTGACAGTCACAAGCCTTAAGCAGTGGCATATTGCAATTAGGCACTCAGTATGCCAGGCTTAGTCTATCAGTCATAATTTAAAGTATTCATGATTAATTTGAAGTTATCAGAAAATTCCCTAACAGTGTGCTTCAAGCAACAGTCTTTGACAGATTATTCTTCTCTCATGCTTCATGACTGATGACTGGGACCTTGAAACTGATGAACCAATCACCTCTGATAAAGTCTGAGATTTTCATATGGTAAGTGAAATGAGGGGTGACTGCAGTTCCCCATAACTAAAATCATGCCTTTAGTTCAGAAGATATCATGCTGTTCATACTGCTGTGCCAAAGTAAGTGGGCTGGTTTGGTGTGGAAGATATTATAAAAGGATGGTGATCAACATACTTTGTTACATAGGTAAGAAGTTGCAGATATTTTTTTAAAAATCTGTTGACTGGATGCCCTTAAACTAATCTCCACTGTCTGATGGCTTGTACAGCAATTACCTACCTTTCTGTAAACTGGGACAAAAGACATTTGGCACAGTGACCAAAAAGTCTCTTATAATTTAACTCCTTATCTTAAATAACACTTAACTGCTGTATAGATTAGAAGCCAAAGTCATCAGCAACAAATTACAGCTTCTTTAAATTAGGTGAGAGAGAACATTTTTGTTTAAATTATCAGAACCTCCTGATCGTATCAGGAGGTTACGCGTCAGTTTAGTGGCTCAGTGGTTAGCACTGATGTCTCACAACAGTTTGTGTGATTATTCACTTTTGAGAGCCCTCAACCAAGAAACTGGGGTTGAGGTGCTTCACAGTAGTTTAAGCTTTACAGTTACTACATTCATGCATGCATTTCTATATTGAGTGACTTCTGAACAGGTGGTGTGTATTTTTCAGTTAAAATCTAGAGCTGCTTGGTTACATGGAAACCTCTCACCCCTAAATGGCATGAATAGAGTTTGTATGTGTCATAGCTACCCTTTCTAAAGCATGCCCCAAGCTTTCCTCTAATTGTTCCTTTCATCTCTAATAGACACCATATGGCTGCCAATATGCTACGATTTAACCTGTTTCAAGATGCTGTTTCTTCAGCAAAAGCTGAACAACAAAGTTGTTTGTCTAGACAAGTGTATCATCCCATCCAAGGTGCCTGTAAAACTATTCATCTGGTTACTGTGCTAACAGACAATTGAGCTCATTTGTTTGATTACCTGATACATGTAACAAATGAGGTTTTGTTTTCCTCAAAATCTATTGCTTTTTCCCTTACCTGGTCCTTTTTTTCAAGAATTACACTTAGCCAACAATTCTTTTGGGATGATATACAAACACAACCTGATGGCCATTATGAATGTCCTCAGCTCCTGAATGACAGTGAGTTGGGACTGACGAGTGTTTATTAATGCAACTGTATTAAAGCGTTAATTTAAGATGAGTTTCAGTTTGAATATAAAGTTAAACCACACAAGATTTCCCTGATTTTATGTAAGGTTTCTGATCCATATGAAACACAGATTTAAAAAAAAAAAAAATTGAATGACTAATTTTTTCAGCGTGAGTAAAATTATTCTCATCTTTACAAATTATGCATGTATGAAATATTTAGGACACAAAACCTGTTTTCTATTTAACTTAAGTAATAGGAAGTTTAAAGAAAGGGTTTATTATTGTTCTACTTGATTTAGTCTGAGGTAAAATATTGTATCAGCGCAGCTTGCACATCAGCTGCTGTTGACCTTCTTGTAACAAGTGGACAGCGGGCTGCATGTAAGGACCAATTGCTTGTCATTTCTCTTAAGGAGACTTATACATCAACCTTTGAGTCTCCCTAAGGTTCTTTCAACAATTGCGATTGAACTGCTTAATCCTGTACCTCTCTTACTGCAGTGTCAGTCTGCCTGTATCATAAAGTCCAGTTTGTAATGGGTACTCTGGGTTTCTGATTACGTAGAGTCCCAAGTCATGGCCAGAGATAGACAATATGCTGGATATATATATATCTAAAAAAAAATCCTAGAAATGAGTGTTTCAACACTCACAGTTTGTTTCCATCCACTGCCTGTGGTATATTGATTGCCATTTTTTTCTACTGAAAAAAAAAATAAAAATCATGGCTACAGTCATTGTGTTGACTACGTATCTTAACCATTTGCACAATGGCTCTTTATTCATGGCGAGCAGTAATGTTTTTTTTTCTTCTTATACAGTAGCCTAAGCTATTTTAGTAGTAATAATAATAATAATAATAATAATAATAATAATAATAATAATCTGTGTTTCTTTAAACATTTATTTGGTAACCTGTGGAATCATGGTAACCAGAGTGATTTTAAAAATATTTCACCCATTGATACAGAGGTTGAGTGTTGTAATAGTTCCTTTTTTGTCAGGGTTTGTTTTTTAGCCAACTTTTTTTTAACTTACAGTTTTTTCTTATTTTTTATGTCAGTACCGTCAACTCGTGCTACCGGGATTAGTGCTTTAGGCACAAGTCTGCACAATAAAAGGCCTTTGCAACGTCTGATTCTACAAATGGCATGTGGTGGCCAATGTGATAAAAAACTGTCCAAATCCTGATACATCTATTCTATTGTTTCTGCAAGTGTTTTTGTTCTCCATTGTTGTAGAGGATCCTCTGCAGCCCAAGCACAAGAGATCACTTTCTCTAAAAGTAATCTGTGTGAACAGATCTTACAAGCACATCAGGATAAGGTGGAAGTTCTAACTGTTAGTTATGGCCAGCTAAATTTACTAATATTCTACCTATTTGTGCATGTGTGTTAGTATTGATGTGCATTTTCCAAAGTTCATGTCTTTTATCTGATGTGGTGTTAGGAACAGTCATGCCTGTCCAAAAGGCAGATGCACAGCAGGAGCTATTTAGAGGACCATCCAGTGTGGATGAGGTGATAGATCAAGATTTTGAGGCACTTCAGAGAAACAGACAAAGCGACATGCGTACTATTGGATTCACAGACACTGGAGCAAGAAGTAGTGGAGGAGGATTCTTTACCAGTGACATTTTACATACTTTGCTTTTAAATACTGTTTGTGTTAATGAAAGGGAAAGTTTCTGGGACAAATCTACAATAAATGACTGACTTAATTTATTTGATAATCCGGTTTACACTTACACTGATATTCTCCCACCAACACCAGCGTGTTTTGAGGTTGTTGAAACTTTTACTAATATTAGAGCAGCCAGTTTTCCCAGATCCACCAGAGCTGACAGATTTTAGTAAACTTTACGGGCTCTGTTTAGAAATAAGTAATGTAGTAGATAGTGCTTCTCTCAGGTCCTCCCTGTACCGGTGCACTAGACGTCTACTTGTCCAGTTCTCTAAGTTTATTTCAGATACTGTGGAGTTTATAGTAGATATTCTGGGTGAGACTTTACAGGCTAGATTCGATCAATTTGAAAAATCTTTATTATCTCATTATTTCATGTATTTTAAAATTTTAGTGCAAAAAGTAATTCAGGCCCAGTGTAAATCTACTGCTCTACATAGAAATCCAGATAGCCAACACATGGCAAACACAGAAAAACATAAGTGATTTGAACAGTGTGCAAGAAGTTATAATTACCCTTTTAACATGTTTTGTTAGTGTGTCGACAGAGTATAAATAGTGTATAAGTCTTAAACGGTGTGTGTGTGGTAGTGCTCAGTTTGTTAGTTGCTGCAATGTGATGGCCGACAGAGCAGTGATGTTCAAAGTGCTTTGAATGCCAGTAATGAATAAAACATGGATTTGTTTTTAAACGAAATTTCTCAAGTCCTAAATAGTGATGACACCTCTATGACGGATGATGAATTGGAGTTTGTTACTTTTGCACAGAGCCCATTTTTTCCAGAGATGTGTCAAATCTCATGTTCAGTCTGATTTAAATCTTCTAACCAAAGTCCCCTAGGGGGAGTTATATTGCATGTTCTGTCTGTACTGTTACAGTACATATGAAACGCTTCACGCTGCAATGTCTGTTTTACAGCGTGTTGTAGTCAGTCTGGCAAAAGCAATACCCTGACTGTAAATGCATTTGTAAGTCTAAATATTGCTTTGACCAACATAAAATAAAAGAGGCAAAACGCAATATGATACCCTTACACAAAATTAAGTACTGCGAGTCATGTTGTAAAAACATATCGAATGGGCAAGCAGGCGCACAAGTATACACCTCCAAAGTGTTCATACAGTGGGGAACAAATCTTGGGGGGTAATGTGCCACACCAGCGTCTTATTCAACCGACTAAAAATGATTCCTTACACTAGCTACATATTGGACGATTTTGAAATACAGTATCATGATGGCAAGCATCAGGCAAATTTTGTGTGTGCGATAGACATGGATGGAAGCAAGTTTTGTTTCACTATAAATTGTGTTAATGCCTTTGTAAAGCACTACAGGCCTAAAAAAATCAGCAATTACACATTCATAGCACATAATGCATCTGGCTTTGATAATTATATATTATTGGAGTACTTTGTAAAACAGGAAATCACTCTGTTGTTGACAATGTGAGGTAGTAGGGTAATTCTTATGTACGACAAAGTATTCAGACAGTGATGGATTGACTCATTCAGCTTTCTACCCATGGGCTAATTGAAAACACGAGAAGCCTCAGGGTTTTTTTAGGATATGGAGAAAGTAACCTGTCTCCCTAAATTTAATACCAGGGACAATGAATACGCCTACCCTGAGCCATCCTTCTATGGATATGATAGGAGTGACAGTGAGAAAAAGAGACAGCTAATGTCAGTATGATGTGCGACAGTTCCGTTTTATCTGGGATGATATGGGGATTGTGGCGTCATACCAATGGCAGGGGTCTAGAATAAAGGATGTAAATGTTTTTATAGGAACTATGACAACAGCCCACGCCAGGCTCATGCTTTTGAATCTGCTGGGTAAATCATCTGTTGTGATATTGACAGCCTGATTTTCACATCAAAGGCTAGTGAACGGGTCACTTGTCTTCGGCCATACCTTGGTGACTTGACGGACGAGCTAAATGATGGTGTCATTTGTGGCCTCCCGGGGGAAGACTACATCACAGAGTTTGTATCCTTGGGTGCGAAATGTTACGCATATCGCATTCTACACGGCAAGACACAGGTTAAGTGCAAGGGTGTGACACTGAATGATAAAAATGCCTCAGTGGTCACCCCTGAGTCACTTACTGGTTTGGTACTCCTGTGGCTAACCAGAAAACCGATGCATGCAGCATGATTACTGTATCTGAGACCATCAATAAAAAGAAGTTGTTAAACCTGTTTATGTTATATAAATTGCTGCAAAGGGTTATTGTGGGTCACTCAAGCACTGACTTTAATGCCTTGACACAAGGTTAAAATGGAGCACATGCAAGATGTTTTTGGTGGGCAAAATGGTGGATCAATAAGACATGCAGCACAAAACAAATGTTTTGTGCTGCATGTCTTATGCAAAGGGCTTTGATAGAAACTTTCAGACTACTCGACATACGGACATATGAAAAGTACAAAATAATATGCTGCTATTCTCAGAGATACTTGTTGCTTGTGATATAGGGTAAATGTAAAAAAGGTGTAGTGACTTTGTCAATGTCAGCCACTATCTGCTATACAAAACATGCAGGTGCGTAGGGCTATTGCTGAATACAAAGGGGACCATAGCACATCCAGTTAGTAAGATTTATGACACATAAATGAGAAACCCAGAAAAGAGAACACTTCAGACTCACACAGGGTTGGACAGGGTAGGACATGTGGGTTGAAGTGGGTGAAGTCACCTGGATGAAATAGACTGGTTATATTTCAGATTTAGAATTTTAATGTGCTTTTCGGATTTTGTTGGGTTTTTTTCAGTTGTTTTTTTGAAATATGCCAAAAACAAAATGCTTCTTTATTCCTCATCCTTCTTAGAGTAATTGTTGACTGATTTTTTTGATAATTTATTGTCCCCGAAGTGATTACCTGTGAAATATTTGTATTTTTTGTAATAATAATAAAAAAACATAAATGTTTCATTTCCCCCCTCACTTTTAAGACTAATTGTTGACCTATTACCCTTATTCATTTTATTTATTTTTTTATTTTTGGAATAAAAAAAAAAACAAAACAAAACAACAACAACAACAACAACAACAACAACAACAAACAAAAAAACACATGTAAAGACTAAATGTTGCTCTCATTGAAACTGTTTTATTAAGTCCACCTACCAGAAGCAGATTCCTTGGAATATTTTTTTTGCTTGTTTGTCATGGAGTGTATACACATCTTGTCCAAGTAAAAAGTGTTTCACTTTGGGCAGCTTTGGTGTCTCTCCTGAACATTTTGACTGCATTGTGAAGCTTATTCACACCCCCGAGTCCACCAGAATGAGCAGGGTTATGATAAATCTTTCACAACATTGCTTCCATGATGGAGATGGAATACAAATGACACATTATGGGTGTTACACCACATCTTTATTTGTATCACTGATACCCTCATCATAGTAAACCATTGTCCAGGATATATGTGTATGTGTGTGCGTGTGTATGTATGTATGCATGCATGCATCACCTCATGCTTTTTACACAGGCCTACACAGTCAAATTTATGTATGTAGTGATATAAACAGTGTTGTGCTAGTTACTGAAAACCAGTGACTAGTTACCGTTACTAGTTACTTGATTTCAAAAGTAACTCAGTTACTAACGCAGTTACTTACACCAAAAAGTAATGTGTTACTTTGAAAAGTAACTATTTAGTTACTAAAAAAAATGCTCCCATTAATACACTTGTTTACAACTCTGACACATGCCGCCAGCTCTTGGAAAAAAAAAAAAATCAAAGTAATTTGATGAGTCAGTTTCTGTGCCAATACTTTTAGCTACAAGCCTCGTCGCAGCATGTTGCTTCTGTAAGTGTTTCAACAGATTAGAATTGCTGTATTGGGCCATAGATAGGATCTTTGATCCAAGGTAAAAGTTATATTTAACTAAAACTTTCTTTTCTTTTTGCTCGACAAAAGTGAAGTAGTGAGAATATCTCCAAGTAAAGAAACTCAACTGGGCCTCTGCCGCCGCCATGATGATACTAGTAGCTACTAGTCTTGTTGTTGGTAAGCACAAACACGCCCCCACAGCACGTGTCCTCTCTCCCCCTCTCTGACACAGGAAGATTCAGGACTACACAACACTGCACTGCAGCTCTCTCAGTTTCTAGCCGGGACTGTAAAATAATATAAAATAACGCAGTAACGCATCATGTAGTAACGGAGTTACTGAATTTAAAAAGTAACGCGTTAGCGTACTCGTTACAGCAAAAAATAACGCTGTTACAGTATCGCCTTACAAAGTAGCCCCAACACTGGATATAAATGGCATCATCAGACAAACATGGTAAAATAAACAGCCAGAGACCATGGAATGTACTGTACAGCACTCAAAACATCTCAAATGGTTATTGTGGTTTTACTGTCTGTAAAAGTATGCACCTTTTGCAATCCATATAAAGTTTCCTCATACTGTTGCTCTTGAACATAGCGAGTCATTGCATTTATTACCAGTGTGCAGTGTAAACCCATGGTAGGCTTTCAGCGGGTTAACATCTTTTGTGACCTAACCGATAACAATGCAACACACCTCAAGCACTGTTTTTTTCTGTCATTGCTGTCAAAGTTAGTGGCACCATGTTGCCCAGGAACTTTGCAAAAAACTGCTCTTACTACAGCCATTATTTTCTCTAATCTACTTGCATCAGAAGGGTTAACACAGCTTCTGCTTTTGTACTTCATTGGATCATTTACTTTGATACAAATGGCATTATGTAGAGGCCTGTTAGTGTCGCTACAAAAATTAAAACTGAAACTGAAACTCAATGTCTGACTTGAGTTGAGTTGAACAACAATCGGACATATCCTTCCCAATCATGATGTTGAATATTTTTGATTTTATCCATAATCCTGTTGATTTCAGCTCATGTAGGATTGTCTCTGCAGCACCCTGGACTCTTGCTTCACTGGTGTAGATGCATTTGAACCTCAGATATTGCTGCGCGGCAGGACAAAAAATCAGTCTGTCCACAGCCTTCTCAAGCTGTGGAAAGTTGCTCCCATGGAAACAATAAGGAATATCCTGCAGACACTCACCATGTATATGACTGGGGTGATTTATCTGACAAGCATAGCAGTCCTCCTCACAAAAATAATAAGTAAAACATCATCAACTTAATGCAAGACAACTGATTTAACGCTGACTATAAAGCCTTGGACAGTGTCAATGTGTCTGATGATTTTTGGTCTGCACAAGGGAGGATGTTGACCAATTTGCAAACCGGCCCTTATCAAAAATTTTTTCTAATGCTCTCGTAAGAAGTGCGGATTCTGTCTCTTGATAGCATTGTCAACCTGACTGAACATTCTTTGTAGAGACTTCCAATCACATCGCTGAGTGAAGAAAACAGTTTTAAACATGTATCATATTCTTCAAGAGTGAGGGTGAGGACATTAATAAAGCCCATCTCTGCCTCCACATCCCTCTTTTTTGAGCAGCCCTACAGGGTGAAGGATGCAGTCTGCGTTCTGCTCTTTTCACTTCCTCGATCCCCACAGATCAGGGGACAGAGACGCTCGCTCGCTCTTCCTTGAGCACCAGACCAGGGGACTCCTCAAGACAACTTCTCTAGCAGTCCTGCTAAATGCAGATTGCTACCCTGCACTCCTTTTCAAGAGCAGCAATGCGAGAACCTGCTTAAGGATCAACCAGGAGTGAAAAAGCTTTGTCAGCACCAGTGGCCAACACACAAGGTCTGCCAGCCATGACTTACACACAAACCAAAGTTAGCCACGAGCTGCTAACATATGGAACAAAAGAGCAACCAGTGATCTTCAGAGTTCCAGGGCTAAGGGGACCGGAGCATCCTGTTACCCATCAGTAAGCCTCACAAGCCTGTAGCTGGACTTGGCTAAGCAACACACCAAAAAAATGACATCTTTTCCCTCCAAAGACTTGGTAATGTAACTAGGCATAACCTAGCATAAGGTAGCACAACTAAGCACAGAACTATTCAACTTTTATCACTGTTTAGCAAAGTGTCTAGGCTTGATTATTGTTAAGTTAACTGTACCTTTTGCACATGTAACTTGAAGCACATCCAGAACTTTGTGACTAACCTGTGTGCATTTTGTGTGACCTGAGCCCTGTGTGAGGCAGTGTACTGTTGGCAGTTCATAACTGTACAATATTAAACTGAGCAAATTTTAACTGATACAAGCGTCACTCCAAAATAGGTTGATCATCACTAAATGAGTGAGGCAGGTCCATTTCACTATTGGAGGGCTGAGAGAGGGAGCTAACCACTTTCTTCAGAAACTAAAATCACTCTTGCCTTCTACAGTTTTGGAGAAGGTTATTGATTTCACCCAAAAAGCTCAACTAATTCAATACACAAAGAGCAAAGAGACAGATTGAGAAATTATGGAATTTAAAACACAAAACAAGGGCCACCAAAACAGAAATATTGAACTAGCAGCAAAAAACAGACAACCTCTCACATGTTAGTACCCAAAGCAGCAACAGAGTCAGCTATATGCCAAGGCAAGGCAATTTTTAATTTTTTTTTTTATATAGCACCATTCAGACACGAGGCAATTCACAGTGCTTCACAGGGCATAACAAAAGAATTACAGTAAAAACAAATCAAATACAACAGATAAAATAGCAGTTAAGAAATCATAACAAGAGAATAAGAGC
>JAPZDZ010042750.1:0-10256 GCA_029783805.1 Acanthurus tennentii
GTTGCCATATAGTCTGCCTGTGAGTCATCTTCCACCCCTGCTCTCGCTGACCCTTGGGGTATTTTCCTTATCTTAGAATAAGTATTAAGTCATGAAACTTAGTGGCAAAGAAATTTTACATAAATGTTTGTTGCAGAGGGCTCAAATGTCTAGGAAAGTTACTAAGAACACAAATTACAACCACCCCGCTGTCTGTCTTAACCTCATTTTATTCTCCTTGCCTTTATATTAAAGATTTATACTGAGATTAAACTTAATATTAAGGCATTGATGAAATTTCCAAGAACTCTTCTCTATTTAACAAAATTATATATTTTATGAACTATATAAGGTGTTAATATAGATTAGATATCATCTTTTTTGTCTTCTTTATCATCTCCTATTTTATTTTTTCCCTCTGTCACAACAGGAGTATCCTTTAAACCCCAAGGCTATGAGTCTGGGAGAGCTGTATGGGGAGAATGACCTCTCCACCAATGAATGGACTGACGGAGTGCTGTCATCCCTAATGAGAGCAGCCTGTGCAGGTACTACCACCAAGAGCGTGTTGCTGTAGTTGCAGTATGATAAGGGAATAATGCTTTTTCCTCAGGCTTTACTACTTTTGCTGCATTTTTACTACTATACTCCAGTTAAACAGAAATATCATCTTACCAAGCATTCATTCATTCACAATTTTTTTTTTAAATCAAAATCTTTGAAAGCTTTTTAAATAGTTTTATGAAAAGGTGAGAAATATTGAGAAAAAACATACAAAAAGAGCAATCTACCATGCACAGAAGATAGCCTCCGCTTAGAGGTAAACTGAGAAGCACCACATAAACATGTGATTTATATGACACTTTACTCTTTCTGTCAAACGCTGCATCTCCCCTCTATTCTTAGATGAGAAACCAGATGAGAAATGGATTGTGTTTGATGGACCTGTTGACACACTGTGGATAGAGAGTATGAACTCTGTTATGGATGACAACAAGGTGCTCACACTCATCAATGGAGAGAGAATCTCCATGCCTGAACAGGTGAGAACAGACATGGAAACCCAAGAAATAGTTTAATTAATGACATAGCAAAGTGTTAACTCTGTTTAAGTGTCCCCTTACATCTTGATGTTATTAGTCCACATGAACAGTACCAGGACTCTGAAACTGTAATAGCAAAAAGTAAATAAACTTTCAAAAATCTATGTTTTTCCTAATGGTACATTTCAAACGTTTTTAATGAAAAAAGTGTAGAATGAATGTTCAGTACAACAATAAGCTTAAAGATGTAATGGCCGATCTATTACTGACAAAAATCAATGATCAAAAGGCCATTGCTCTTGTTTTAAAAGTTATGAACAGTCTCTTAATCAGAAAACAGTAATATTGAAATTCACCTTTTACAATAGCAGGTGCATTAATATTGTTCATGGCACTAGGCTTATAGCAACATACCAAAAAAGATAAAAAAAAATAAAATAATTAAATTAATTACCATACAAAACTTTGTCAAAGTCAAACATGTACAATGAAACAAGCACAACAGTAAAACTTTCTTTTATGAAGGTGTCTCTGCTGTTTGAAGTGGAGAACCTGGCAATGGCCTCTCCAGCTACAGTATCTCGCTGTGGAATGGTCTACAATGATTATAATGACCTGGGATGGAAGCCTTTTGTTCTTTCCTGGCTGGACAAACGACCCAAGGTACAATGCACTCACTCAGGAAAAGTCCTCATTTAAGATCATTTAATCAGAGGAACATAAAACTTCATGAACAGTGTCATTTTTTTTTACTGTATTTACTTTACTTCCAAAGATTTCTCTATTGCTCAATTTTTTCCACAGGCTGAAGCGGACCATCTTCAGGGTCTGTTCACGAAATATATAGAGAGCACACTTAACTTTAAGAATAGCAACTGTCAAGAGCTGATCCCAATTTCTGAACTAAATGGAGTAACCTCTCTCTGTCGCCTTTATGACTCCCTGGCCACAACGAGTAATGGGGTATGACGAGTACAGTTCAATTTGTTTTTTTCACTGATAATTTTGTGTGAAAAAACAATTCAGTTTTCTCCCTCTCTCAAGGTAAATACTTCAGATACAGAAAACTTGGATAAGATGGTGAAACTTTGGTTCATCTTCAGCCTTATTTGGTCCATCTGTGCTTCTGTTGATGAGGATGGACGCAAGAAAATAGACAACTTTCTACGGGAGATGGAGGGCACTTTTCCTATTAAGGTGCTCCATAGAGCAAAATGTATAAATTTATATGGTCAGTCAGTTAGGCAGGCCCTCTTTCTTCCCAAGAATATTTCACTGACCAGGTTAGATACACTGTACAATACAATTACGAGGGCAAAACTATTTTGCAAATCATTAAAAAATAAACAAGCAAGGCTATCAGAGCTATTTATGTTAAGGGCTTACAGACAGGTAAAAGATGCTTTCGTTTTTGTTCCAAAAAATTTACAGAAATTAAACTGCAGCAGCTGATATAACAAGGTGCCTTAATACAATAAAAACCTTTGATACCATGTAATTAGACACTTCGTATGCCAGTGTGATGATTACATGGTTCAACTGCAAGTCTTTATTGGATTGATGTAAGCATTTTGAATGCACCACAGGTATGCACCAATAAAAAAGTATAGCTCTGTATGCCAGTTTTCATTTTTAGCAAATTGAATTAATCTGTCTGAGTACCAACATTCTCCAAACTTTTATTAAAACTCCCTCAGGATACAGTTTATGAGTACTATGTGGACACCAAGAACAAAAAATGGGCCTCTTTTGAAGATCGGCTGCCAAAGGGCTGGCGCTACAATACCAAGTAAGTGACCAGCTGGTCTTAGTTACCTGACATCAACTGTAATATGCATGTATGTATGAGGTTGTGGCTGTTCCATCCACTTCACTTACTGCTCATTTGGGTGTGTAATGTTTATAAATGATATAAGGCTAACATCTGCAATACATCCCTATACTTCTCTTTGCTCTGCAGTGCTGCGTTCTACAAAATCATGGTTCCTACAGTGGACACACTCCGCTATAACTTCCTGGTAAAGGCTTTGGTTTTGGGTCGATACCCAGTGCTGCTCACCGGGCCAGTGGGCACTGGTAAAACCTCTGTGGCCCAAAGTGTCCTGAAGGGATTAGATATGAAGTGGACTCCCCTCACTGTCAACATGTCTTCACAGGTTGGTAGCTTTGTATGGCCTGTGTGTAAGCCAGGTTATTGTTCTTGTTCTTCTGTCCTTGCAAAAAAAAGGAAAATTATTCCAATAAAAGATCATTTTAGTTAGTGGTTTAATTGGTTTTTGTAATATTTTTTGCATAACAGTTTAGTGATTAATAACCACTATGTCGCTGTACTGCCCTAAATAAAGATAAAAAAAGTAGAATCCACAGCTGTACAACCAAATTAAAGTGCACCTTTCTTCAGACTGTGAGACTTCCTAACTCATCCATGGCATTGAAAAGAAACATTACAACCTCCCAAAAACTGATCTTGTAATTTGCATATCAAGCATTTCTAAGATAAACAATAAAACATATTATTTCTCTCTGTCTGTACCTTTGTCTCTCTTTTCATGTGTCCTTTACGATACAGACCACTTCTAATAACATTCAGGCAATCATAGAGAGCCGCATAGAGAAGAGAACCAAAGGCCTGTATGTGCCGGCAGGTGGGAAGTGCCTTTTGTGTTTCCTGGATGACCTCAACATGCCAGCCCATGATCTCTTTGGCTCTCAGCCTCCGTTAGAACTTCTGCGCCTATGGATTGACTACGGCTTCTGGTACGACCGTCAGAAACAGACCAAAAAGTTTGTCAAGGTAAGAAAGGGCATTTTCATCAGAGCAGAAGGTATCATGTTTATTGTTGAGTAAGATTATTATCTTTTTTTGCCTTTATATTGCTTCTTCTTTTTCAGTTTGCATAACAAAAACTTTGTATGTGAAATATGAGGCCAAAAAAAAACTGCAGATTTTGTTTGAATGTGTGTACAAGGGGCAGCTAACAAGTTTGACAGCTCTTGTCACATCTCATGTGCTGTTTAACTTGTACAGTGATTATTAGGAAAGTTTAAAATGAACTTCAGAGGATATTTCTGGTTTTTTTTTTTAGATAATTGAAAATTCCATGTTAGCAGTGTCTGAAAAAATGAACCCCTATTGCCTCATACGGTCATTCCTCTCTGCCAAGTGTGACAGACAGTGCTGGCTTGCAATTTGAAAGTATCTTAAAGCAATATATACCACTTACTTCAATTAACAAAAAATGAACTGCACATGTTTTTAAGAAGAGCTGTATAACTTATCAATCACCCCTCGAAAAATCTGCTTTGTTAGGACATGTTTTTACTTGCCTCTATGGGGCCCCCCGGTGGAGGAAGGACTCACATATCCAGCCGCTTACAGAGTCGTTTCAACCTCATCAATATGACTTTCCCTAATGTAAGTCTTGGCGACTTCTTTCTCTTATTTTACCTCACCACCTAAGACTAAATGTGACAAAATTATAGTAATGAGCTGGTTTCACTCAAACGGTTAAGTGCCTTTTTCTTTTTCTCTGTTTTTTTTATTTTGTCATCCAGCAATTTCTTTGCATTTCAGTAGGGTTGAATCAGCTCAACTTTCCTGTGACTTTTATGGCCTTCTTAAGCATTTATCACCTGCTCATCCAACTATACAAGAACTTCTCTGATTCTAACTATAAAGCAATATTGATGATATTAGGCACTGCAAAATTGCATTCTCTATCTCATATCCAACATTCAGAAGATAACAACTATGTGAAAGAGTTCCTGCTTTTTTAATTATATGAACACATGTTACAGGCTCAGCTTTCCTACAAGAATGAAAGGTGCAAGGCTTTGATGCTTTGGTGCTCTCATTCAGTCGACAACACAGGCTCAAGAAGCTGACACACTCAGTCATTCCCTCTTACAAGAGTTCTCATCCACTAAGTTGTCAGGTGATGCCAAAGCAGTTATAGGGTCCTGTTGATCTCCTAGCTCAAACATAAACTGCTCTAATGCAGGGTTAGTTGTTCAGCATTAACTACTGTGGCAGTTCACAAATGTAACAAGTAATGAGCACTACGCAATTTTTTGAGGCCCCAAAGTTCTTTTCTAGCACTTTTAGTCCTGTTCTCAACTGGACTCTTTCCCTGACCTTTTTATCGCTACAGAGGGACAAAACAATTTTTTTTTGGAAAATTTTTGGAGCCACGTTGTATCAAAGAAGTAAATAACTGACACTGAACTTTCTTTAACTTGTTGAGTTTTGGGAACAAATTGACTTGAATTTTTTTTTTCCTCTTTGGTTTCTCTTTCTTTTGATGAGTACAGTTTTGCATAATGTGTATTTTACTGACATGGCTTTATCATGTACATGATGTACAAAACTTAAATAGACCTGCCTTCCCTGCATGCAGGAGTTCCAGATCAGACGTATCTACAGCACCATGATCACCCAAAAGCTACAGGGTTTTCAGGAGGAGGTGAAGTCCATGGGAGAGATTCTGACTCAAGCTACCTTAGAACTGTATAATGCTGTTGCAGACCGTTTTCTTCCCACTCCAGCCAAGACACACTACCTGTTCAACCTTAGGGATATCTCCAAGGTACACAGTAATACATAGAGGGGAATATAGGATACAGATACCCACAGTGTAAACATCCATATAGTATGATGATATGTAAAAAAATACAAATAGAGCCATTTTCACAAGGGGAGCTTCCAGTTGTAAAGTACTCTACGCTGTATCTCACACTGGTCATTTAGGTGAACCAGTTTAAGTTGGGCATGGCACAGAAGGTTTGAGATCCACTGCTTAAAAATTACCTTCAGGCCTATGAACTAGATCACAATGGTCATGAGGTTTCGATTTCTATGACAATTCAAAAATACTTAAGTGATCTGCTAATTTGTCTATTCCACCCAAGGTGTTTCAGGGTCTCCTAAGAGCTGACCGAGACTACCATGATACCAAAAACAGCATCACAAGACTGTGGATCCATGAGTGCTTCAGGTAACAAAGAACTTTTTTCACCAAATCTTTGTCCAATCCCAAATATTACAGTATAATAATTATAGTCCATCCTGATAATGATAGTGATACTTTGCATCGTTATCCCAGTTGAAGTCTTGAATGAATTCAGAATTTTTTAAATATATGTTGTTGTGAATACACTGGATAACATTTGTTGATCATACTTTGTGGTTGATTTCAGGGTTTTCTCAGACCGTCTTGTAGATCAGAGTGACATGGAGGCCTTTGTCATTTTACTGGGGGAGAAACTGGGCCCACTCTTTGACCTCACATTCCACAGCATCTGCCCAGGCAAAGAGCCACCGATATTTGGTACAATTATTACTAAACACACATACATGTCACAGTTAAAGAGATGGGAAGATGGGGACCCAACCACAGGCAGGCTCAAAGAAAAGCAAGACTCCTAATTTAAAAGTATCAGAAGCAGACTAAGCTAAAAACTTGACTCAAATAAAAAGTATAAACAGAATAAAAACATAATAATTTATGCATTCAGCAATGTTGGTGTCACGCCAGTGAGTGTCACAATACATTTAAAGATATGATTGTGCATTTTAACATTTTGAAGCTAATGACCAAACCAGAACACATTGAACTGTAAACTTACATGTGTTTTTATTTATAGATGTTGTATTTGTCTATGCTAGGTGATTTCCTTGATAACTCTCGAGTGTATGAGGACATACAGGATATAAAGGGTCTCAAGGAGTTTATGGAAACCCAGCTGGAGAACTACAACCTGACACCTGGCATTGTACCTATGAGCCTGGTGCTCTTTCGAGACGCCATCGAACACAGTGTGTCTGAGAACACAACACACTTATGTACACACAAATTCTAATTCACGCATTTAAACAGACAATACACCATGCATGAAATTCTTGCATCGGCCTACAGTGTCGGCTTAACCAGTTTCTTTTTGTCCAGTCAGTTTGCTATCTTACTACAATAAATATGAGATCCTCATATCACGTACTCTGTTGTCACATTCTGCCAGTTTTATGATTCAGGCCCAGTTTGAAACACTTTAGCTCCTTTAGCAGAAAGACCGAAGGCCTCTCGATTACAGGCTGTGCGGTCAACACACTGCTGTGGGTGTCCCGGTCCCCCACGTCATTGCAAATCAGTAACACCACACTTTCTTGTATGTGTATACACTATAACATCATGATACAGTATTTCAATATTTGAATAGATTGCACACTATTATAATGTCTTAGAAATAAAATCCCTAACACCAACGCAGTATACTAAGATTAAAAGATTTAGGGGATGATTTTGTGTTTCCTCCACAGTAACTCGTGTTGTACGTGTGATCAGCCAGCTCAGAGGCAACATGCTTCTGCTTGGTATTGGGGGCTCTGGAAGACAGAGCCTATCTAAGCTGGCAGCCTCCATCTGTGAGTACCAGGTATTCCAGGTGGAAGTTACCAAGCAGTACCGCAAACAAGAATTTAGAGAAGGTGAGATCTCACACAGTACCATTTAATTCAATTCACATATTTTTTGGGAAAAGGAAGACACTACTGTTTACAACACCTTCTGTTCTGAAAGTTACCCTGTTTCTGAAATCTAAAACAAATAAAGCTTAGGCCAGGGATGGAAATTCCTTTTCTTTTTTTTTAAATTAATTTCACCTTCGTAGTCATTGCCTGTTGTCCCATCAGCTACTTTACAATGGGTCTTTTTTCTGTCCTGCCCTTTAGATATTAAGAAACTTTACCGTTTGACCGGTGTAGACAATAAGCCCACAGTCTTCCTGCTCAGTGACACTCAGATTGTGGATGAATCCTTCCTAGAGGACATCAATAACATCCTGAGCTCTGGAGAGGTGCCTAACCTCTATAAGCAAGAAGAGTTTTTGGAGGTATTTGTTTTCTTTAAGTCATATTTGTTTTTTCTCCTTCTCCTAAAGTCTATTTGCATACTTGCATATGTATTTTATTGTGCAGTTATGAGTTTTGTTATGTTTTTGTGCAACAGGTAACGGATGAGGAGTATACAAATGGTATATAAATCGGTATAAATTATATCAACTTTTAAGCCCTACATAGGATTTCAGTGTAAATTTAAGAACTATTTGATGATAGCAATATAGTTTTTGCAATAAAATAATTTAAATTCTAAATGTTAACAGTGCAAAGTCAGAGTATTTTGTTTTTAATAAATTATTGATGCATTTTACAAATTATCCGTTTTAAGCATGAGGGTTTTTTCAGATCTTCTACGAGTATCATACATTATGCAATTTGTGTATATTTTAGTCGAACCGCTGCAACATCTACATACATAGATTTTTCAAGTTTAGCCTTAAACATGTCTCATTCCAGTCAGACCTCACTTAAATGATCATATTTGAATGTTTGTATTGCTGTTCTTCCTCTAGGTATGCAGTGCTTTGTCAGAGTCTGCCAGGAAAGACAATGTGGTAGAAACTCCTGACTCTTTGTTCAGCTACCTGATAGAGCGAGTCAGGAACAACCTGCACATTGTTCTCTGTATGAGCCCAATGGGAGAACTTTTCAGGTAGGTTCTGATCCTGTTTACTGCTGCCTTTTAACATATACTGGCGTATAATTTGTTAATTTGATTTTACTCCATAACACAATCCTGCCACTTAACTCACCACTAAATCAATGAAACTCAGTGACTCATACTTTAGGTCTTGAATATACTCTCTTGTAAAAGATCCTTCTAAAATGGGTCTGTTTTTTTGTGTCTTTCTTAAAGCTAGCCAGTGTTATTTACACATCAAGGGTGTATTATGACTTCGTTATTCTCTCAGGTTGTTCTTATCTGACTATCAAATGTGACAGCACTTGTTAAAGACCTTGTGTCCACAAGACTAAAGAGGGATCATTGTACAGCAAGGTGTATCTGAATAAAATTTATAAATGGCTGTTTCTTAACAGGAACCGCATCCTCCAATACCCAGCACTTGTTAACTGCACTTCTATTGACTGGTTCTGTGAGTGGCCCAAAGATGCTCTGCTAGAGGTAGCTGAAAGGTACTTGGATGGACTGGAGCTTGGCTCCTTGGAGGGGGTAAGGAATGCAAGCACATGCACAAAAATAGCTATATTTATATGTAAGCACTTAACATCTGTAAGTTCAGCGTCATCTGACGTTGATGTCATCCTTTCAGTGCTATTTGTGAAATGGAGAAGATGAGTGTTTGGAATGAAAGCTGTTTTCCACATTAGAATCTAAATTTTTGTGTCAAAAATGGAATTACCAAAAACTTATTTGAAAACCAAATCTTTATGAATGTTAGTTTAAAACAGCTGGCTCCATATCAGAAAAAGACTCACAAAGAAAAAATTTGTAAATTGAATAATAAACTTCACTAACCAGCGCTTGGATACTAATATCATATTTGTGAACAGATATTTAATATGGGCCCATAGTTGCATCCCTATTTTTTAATTGTTATATCATCATTTTACGTATATTGACGTTGTAGATCCAGACAAAGGTCGCCAGTGTCTTTGTGACCACACACCAGTCAGTAGCAAAGATGTCCCAAAAGATGAAGCTGGAGGTCCGGAGACATAATTATGTGACACCCACCAACTACCTGGAGCTGGTGTCTGGATACAAGAAGTAGGCCTCTTCAGAGTCTATCCTATAGATATTCCTTTTTCTCATTTGATCTGCTTTCACACCACCTGCAACTGCTCATGTTTAATGTGTGTGTGTTTCTGTGTATGTGTTTGTGTCCCCTGTAAGATTGTTGTCAGAAAAACGCTGTGAATTGGGGGAACAAGTGAGCAAGCTGCGTAACGGCCTTTTAAAGATCAGTGACACACGGGAGAAGGTGGAGGCCATGTCTGTAGAGCTTGAGGAGGCCAAGAAACAAGTTGCCGAGTTCCAGATACAGTGTGAAGAGTTCTTGTCTGTCATTTTACAGCAGAAGATAGAGGCTGACAAGCAGCAGAAGGTAAACATCTGTAAACCAGCTGGGGACACAATTTCGTTGAAAAAACATGAAAAAGTGTAATTTGCATAATGTGGGCTCTCTACTTTTATTGTTCACAATCATCTGACTGACCCTAATCATCTTCTTTGATTAAAGAAATATTTCATTCGTGGTTTTTGTTTGCATGTGTGGTATCTTCTAGTAGTGCTGTGAAGATGCTGATGAAGAAATCTCTGCTGACACTGACTTGATTGTATATGAAGAAGTTTATTACAAAGAAGTACAGTATCAATCAGG
>JAPZDZ010042751.1:0-10252 GCA_029783805.1 Acanthurus tennentii
CTGGCCCCTGGGATGCATTTGACTATGGTCCCTGGTGTCGCTAATTTCACGTTTCGTAAAATAGAGCTGCCAATGACAAGAATTTTGTTCTCAGCGGGTGTGTCGCTGAGTGGGGAGAATCTATTTGAAACGCAAAGGGGCTGGTGGTGAACCATGGTAGGCTTTGTCTTCGGGCTATGCTTCCCTCGAACAGTCAACCAGCCTCCCGGCTGCTCGGGAGCTGCTGGGGGACGGCTAGTTGGAGCTACACTAGCACCAGCTACGGGTGATGAAAAAGACCTGTTTGCTGGAACCCTCTCCCTCAGTTTCAGCTATTAAAATTATGAGACATTAAGAAATCATTAAAATTGCATCTAGACAACAGAAGATAATAAAACCAAGAAAGTGACAAATATATAATTACATTTTAAATGAAACTACATTTGTAAGACAATTATGACAAAAGTTAAAAAAGCCTTCAAAGCTTTAGATTGAAAAAACCCTTATGTGTCTAAATAGTTGGAAACCACAGTAAACAGTGATGTTTTAAGTCCTATTGAAAATGATGAGAGTTTTAGCAGGCTTCAGGTATTCCGGATACTTGTTCCACAGGTGGGGAGCACAGATATTTTTCCTACCCTTCTTGGTTATGATCCTGGGAACATTGAATAAACCTGTCCCAGATGACCTGAGGAGCCTGGCTGCATTATTAAATAAAAATAAATAGTAAATAGTAAATAGTAAATGGTAAATGGCCCGAACTTACATAGTCCTTTTTAAATATTTTAATCACTCAAAGTGCTTTTACAAGTCACCATTCACCCATTCACACACACTCACACACAGATGTCGGGTGGCTTTTGCACAAAGTGTCAACCTGCTCATCAGGAACTCATACACACATATTCGCACACTGGTGGCACAACTAGAACCGGAAGCAATTTGGGGCTCAGTATCTTGCCCACGGATACTTCAACAAGAGTACTGGAGGAGCCTGGGATCAAACTACCAACCTTTCAGTTGTTAGATGATCCCCCTCTACCTCCTGGGCTGCAGTGGCCCTGACAAGTGTAGCATGTATTTAGGCCTGACACAAGTTTTTTTTGCCTTACAGACAAGTAAATGGGTTTTAAAATGTATCATTTGACACACAGAAAGCCAATGCAGCAAAAAATATCTAACATATCTGACAGTCACACAAGTCAGACCGAGAATTCATTACTGGAAGAGGACAATAATGAGCAGAGCCAAATGGGGATCACTTTTTTTGTTTGACTTACCTTATTATTGTCTAATGACCAAGCAGTCCAATGTAAGTTAAAATTCAAGAAAAAGACAAGTCAATTAACGTAACCACAAGAAGCTTTAGCTCTGATTGGTTTAAGCTACTGCCAAATGTTAACCATTTCATGCATTATGTAAAGGGTGTGTGTGAATGTGTGTGTGTGCGTGTGTGTGCATGCGTGTGAATGTGTGTGTGTTCAGCTGTTTGGTCTATGTGGTACTTGTATCAGGCTATGTTTAAGTGTCATTTTACATCACCGATCACGTTGGTGCTTTGTGCTTCTATCTATATGATGCAGTTCTGTCACATCTGTCAGCTGCACTTGTATTGTGAAGGCTGTTTGTTGCAGTAAAATTTTGCATTGGGGCCTTTAAAATTACATGTGTGCTAAGATCTATGTATTATAACTGCAGTAAATTCAGGACAGTATAGTTGCAATGGCCTTTTTATGACATATACACCACCAGTCGCTCTGTGTCCCCTGTCCAAACACCCACTTATATAGTAACAGTGTTCATTTTGTCTCAGTTGGGATTTAAAAACATGGACAACCTAAACATCATGTGCCACCTGGAAAACTAATCTATGCTGTTAAGGCTGGCTGGCTATTAAAGCACAGATTTGAATCTGATTAATCTGATAAATCTGATGGACTGTTTACCTGTTTTTTCCATGCCATCACAACTCCCACTATCTATCTGCCTGTCTAATCATCTGGGATAACAGAAATGCTGTACAAGTTTAAGTTAAGTTTGTTTGTTATTTCGAGCTCCGCTGGGACTGCAGAAGGATGCACAAGTTTAGGGTTAGCTTAAAGGGTTTGGTGATTTACTGCTCCATGTGAGCCCCTCTGAGACATTGGAAAGACAACTCTTTCACTGTAATACTGGTTCTACATGCACAACAGTCTTCAGAAAAAAGTTTCAAGAATGTGTCATGAGTATGAATGACTATACTCCTGGCCTCTTTTCTTTGAAAAGATGGAAGTAACACTATAAAGAAATTCACACTGGTGTAACTGGTGGAAAGTCCCTTTCAGACATTCACATACTTCACATACTCCTTCAATGTGACGGCAGTTTTACATGTCAGTTTCATGCTTAAAAATATCCCTCATTACATAGAAAAGTCACTGCTGCAATCAGACTTGTGGGGATTTTTTATTCTGCTCTGATTTACTCTACAGTTCAACAGCATTCATTTTAAGTTTAGTAGATTAGATATTGTGACTTATTTTCCCGTGCTGTGTATAAAAGCTATTTCTAAATTTAATACAGTTACTAGAATAACAATACAGTCATTAGTAGTTGGTATAAATGGAAAATAAAAAAATGTGGAGACTTATGGCCTACTAATTAATGTATTTTTCAAACAAATTAATAGGTAATTCTAGAGTCAAGTATCTGTATTCTTCCAACAGATAAAATGTTATAAATTTTATGGAAATGTTTAAAAAATACTTCAAAAATGATAAACACAGCATGTTATATAATTAGTCTAGTTTATTTACAGATAATAGATTCCATGTCTAAAAAAGGCTCAAATGATTTTGTTGTTCTATATTGTTTTTAAATTAGTTTAATTTTTATTAGTTTAATTTACATGTTGCTATGGAGCTATAACAGTATTTTGTTATGGTGCTTAAAAAGGCTAGATTTCAATTTATGCAATATTTGTCAATTCATTTAGCATGTTACTTCATGTATTTAAAGTAACATTTACAGGAAGTACATTTGCTTATAGTCTGCCACTGTATGTCAGTGTCTGATCATGTAAAAAGGAACCAGACCATCTTTGAAACACTCTTTTTGCCACTCTGACTTGAATAAAACATTTTCCATATGGAGCTTCAATGAGTAGTTTGATTAATTTTATGATTACTTTGATTACTTTCTTAAGACAAAAAATAAAAATGTTATTTGGAAAATAAAGGACACTTACTTCTTTGTAATCTGTCAAACCCTCTGGGGCTTGACAAATCACAATCAGGTTATTTTAAGAGATTTCTACTCCTGTATTCTGCACTACTTCCAGTGATCCCTCTGTTCTGAGTCAGTTTTCGAAACACCAACCGTTTTGTTAGTCACATCCGCTGTGTTTACAGTGGAGCTAAACAGAAGTCATTTCACAACATTCACTCAGCATGAATAAAGATAACAGATTCAAAAAGACACCAAAGCAAATATGATGCACCCACTGTTAATGATATCTCTGTCTAAATCAGTGCCCTCAAAGGGGGCACTTTCCAGACTTTCAGTATGTGGGCAGATGAACTAAATCTCAAAGTTTGTAAAATTATTTTACCAACCCTTTGGAACAAAAAAAAGATAGTTCTTACCTTTGACTCAAACACCAAGAAACTGTGTGCCCAATAGGTCAAACAAAGATTAAATATAAAATCTCACTTAATTCATAAAATTAGGGGTTAATTGCAATTTCTATTTGTTTTGAAGTTTTTCCATTAAATTACCTTTGTGTCTTAAAATACCTAAGAAAAAAAATCAGTTTTGCCTAAATTTAGCATGTGTGGATCTATGAAACTGTAAATACTTGTGCATCCTGAAAAGTATTAAAGCTATGATTGAATGTACATAAACAGTTTTAACTAAAATCATATGGTCAATTGGCTTTTTTTTATCCACAGTTATTTATTTCAAAAGACCTTTTCAAGATGACTGCTTATCATTATTTACAGAGGCTAGGAATAGGAAGGCTGAGGAAGAGTTAGAGCAAGCTGAAGATGTCCAGTAAAATTCTCTACCCAGGCCAATAAGAGCATGGTAAACTGTAGAAAGTGAAAGAGAGGATACAGCCACCACTCTGTCTGTGAGTTGCAAGCACAGACCGCACTTTGTGCAAGTGTGTGTTTCCAAGTAGGGGTGTGTGGCGTTAAAATGCTGACTCCTCATAAGGTTTGCAAAAGCATCAGTGCCCATATTCGCAAAACATCTTATGGCTAAAAGTAACTCCTAACTTTCCAATTTAGAAGAACTTTCAAATATAATGGGTGTGTCAGTCCTAACTTAAAGATTCCCAAATTTCTTGTTGAAAAGTATTTCAAAAAGCGTCTTAGCATTAAAATTAGCTCCTAACTCTGTGACGAGCAAGGCCAACACATCTGCTGCAGCCAATCCACCCCATAATCCCAACAGGTTTTTGGAAACTTTCAATATTAAGGAACTTTTGAAAAGGTATCACCTAAATCATTATTGCATAAATGTTAAACATTATAGTTTAACATTAACGGGATCACCGGCAATGGGGTCAACCCTGCCCCTTTCTCTTGGCATAAAAATTCTTCCAGTTCCTTGGTAAAACTTTCTCTCAGCAGCTTTGTGAATTGGTTTTCAGGAAAGCTCTTAGCTAGGAAGTTTTTATGTCTCTGTGGTAATGATAAAATGTCTTATCCGTAAATTTAGCAATCCTAAAGTTGATACTGAAATGCCCATTATTTTTAGGCATTCCTCCCAAATACTTAATGCATTTCTTCTATCTATGTATGAGTTTGATGTTATAAATCACATTAAATTAGTCCCTTTTTATCAAGTAAAGAATGTGGAAAAATATTTTCCTCACTTTGAATGTGTGGCTGTCATGTCGAAATAGCCGTTGCTTTTAATTTTTACACACTGTTTTAACAGAGTATTGTTTTTGGGAAAACCTCTGAGAGGTATATTTTGCTTTGAGTACTTAGCAGAGTTCAGATTTTTGGGCTATTTTGTGGTGTACTCTCTCTATCCAACCTTCTGACAATAGTGCTGCATTCTTTAGAAGCTCAGTTACTGCCACCAAGCAACAGAAAATCTAAAGACCTGGATCACCCCCAACTGGCAGCAGCTGAAGGGAGAGCTTTGATCCGGCAAAGCTGCTTTAATCAGTGTAGCTCAGGGTAATTCTTCTGAATTACTGCTGTTGCCATGTTAGTTCTTGTCTTTCTGTTTTTATTTTTTTAATTTTTATTAATATTTTTTCTTTTTCTGCTCTTTGCTGTCTCTGTCCTATATAGGGTGCTGTGGTTGCAATGTGCATGACACCTGTCCTGGAAAACCTAAATTAACACTAGAAAGTCTACTGAAGTAGACAACTTTTATGAGAAAGTGTACACACCAAGCAAACTGTTTAACAGGTTTTTGGTTTGGAATATCTTCATTTGAGCATTATTGCTCTTGGCGGTACAAAAGCTAAATTACACTTAAAAAAATGTTTGTTGTAAAGTCAAGCAGGCAAAAATCTTTTCCTACTTTTTCTAATCAACCATGTTGGCAGTACAGCACAGTCAGAAACAAATATATAATTTATAATATTGTCAATAATTATTCATCCTTTTTCTCTAAATGATGGAAGTTTGGAATAACCAGTGATCATTTCTCAATCTGCTATTTTCAAAACTTTCTTTTTTCCACATAAAGTTGAAAGAAGAATTACTAAAGAGCCAAAATTTTGGCTGCAAGACCAAAAGTGCATCAATCTCATAGAAAGTTAATACCCAATGTGGTCTCAAACTATGAGTACAAATGCAGACAAGAAAAAAAATTACTAAAGAAACAAATTCTCAGACATGCATGACAGATCATCTTGGCCTATACTTACATCCACAAAACAAATAAATAAACAATACAAAACATCCACAATAAATATATATATATATCCTGCTGGAGGAGCGTAGGGTGAACTTAATCATGCCAGCATTCACATGTTAAGGAAGCCAAATGACTAGTGAGGAGGTCACTGACACATGATATATTTTGTATGTCCGCATTATTGTTGAACAGGCAATAAAGTGTATGAAGGTGTTCAAGATTCATCTTCAAACAGTGCCAATTAATTTAGTCCCAACAAAATACTTAAGATGTGTGCTGGTTCAGTGAATTTAAGAGGTGAACTTATTTCAAGTAAAATCTGAAAGCATTCAATATCAAAGGCAAACACACACACACACGCCACACACTTAGATATCTCATTAATTTAATATTTCAAAAACTGTAATGACACAGACCTAAAAACTCTTTGATGTTCAAAGTACTACAAACTCTCCAAAATTCCAAAATTCCATCTGGGCTGGCCCCAAACCAGGGATAGCTAGACACCACACCACTAGACCATTCCTCTCTTCATACCTCTGTGCTTTCATGAGCTGAACGACTTTTTCCTTGTTCTCTTTGCCTTATTTTGTTGCTGTGTAGCCAGTGAAGGTGGGGTCCAGGTGTTTGTTCAGGTACTTTGGTGGGTTAGCAGTACCAGGGATACTGAACATGCGAGTAGAGATAGTTTAACAATGTTAAGAAAACGGTTACTCTTTCTGTCTCCCAAGTAGGCGTAGGCACCTCTCCTACCTATCGGAGCCGGTTCTACCTCAATCCCCCAAACCCCCACCCCTCTCTCCACCTTGTTTGGAACAGAGGATCTGTGTGTGCAAATTGAGATGTGTTCTGGTTTATGATGTTCAAAATGTATAATTATTGCCTTTCTCAGCTCTACATTTTCCTTTTTTTCCCTTTTTAGAGCCCGAGCCATACTGAGTAAGGGCTCTATTGTTATTGTACTGTTTCTTTCTTCTTTTTTTTTAGGGCCTGAGCACCTAAGCGGTGCAAGGCCCTATTGTATCTCTAGCTTTTCTTTCTTATTACTAGGGCCCGAGCACCTAAGTGGTGCGAGGCCCTATTGTATCTGTACTGTTTTTTCTTATTATTATTAGGGCTCGAGCACCTTGTGGTGTGAAAGACCCTATTGTATCTGTACTGTTTATTATTATTATTAGGGCCCAAGCACCAAAGGCGGTACGAGGCCCTATTGTATCTGAAGTGTTTTTTTTCTTCTTCTTCTTATTCTTCTTCTTATTATTATAAGGGCCCAAACACCGAAGGCGGTGTGAGGCCCTATTGTATCTGTAGTGTTTCTTTCTTCTTATTATTATTAGGGCCTGAGCACAGAAGGCGGTGCGAGGCCCTATTGTATCTGTAGTATTTCTTTCTTTCTTCTTCTTCCTCTCATTAGGGCCCCAGCACCTAGGCGGTGCAAGGCCCTATTGTATCTGAAGTTTTTCTTTCTTCTTATTATTATTATTTAAGCACTCTTTGAAGTTTAATTTGACCCCCTAAACATGCTCAAAAACTCACCAAATTTGGCACGCACATCAGGGACGGCGAAAAATTTGATAAAATGGTAAAACTGACCCCCTCAGTCCAAAAATGTGCTCTCTAGTGCCACCTAGGAACACAAAAACGCTCACTGCGATCCACAGCAATGTCATAGAGAAACGGGACAAAAGCCTAATTGTAGTACTCATCAAGACCTACAAATCACGCGCTGACACCCCCAGGCAAAAAATCAACAGGCTCTTGGCTATTTGCATTTGAAAATGCACTTTACAGCCAAAAACTTCACTTTGAACCAAATTTTAAACCTTAATTTGACCCCCTAAACATGCTCAAAAACTCACCAAATTTGGCATGCACATCAGGACCAGCGAAAAATTTGATAAAATGGAAAAACTGACCCCCCCATTCCTGCTGCAGCACACAGTCATGTGAGGAGGCCAGCAGTCTTCCACACACACAGTATAAAAGCCACATGGATCATGCTAGAGACTCTATATTTTAAGCACAACACTTTTAATTAAAAGTACTTTAAAAAGTGACAGTTAATGCCTTAAACTTATTTTCTTATTTTTATCATCTCTCCAAACTCAGCTGAGTGAGCTGATAAAGAAAATAAGTTGCTGCAGGGTTAGATCACATCAACACATTTCAAGTACAAGTCCATAACAAGAACAAATCACATACAACTTTGAAAGGGAATTATAGAAAGGTATCAATGTCAGGAAGGGTAACTTGTGACTGAGGGAATGCACTCATAGATTAGAAGCTCCTCCGCTTATCACCTTTCAATTCTCAATAAAATCAATGTTGTATGATTTCCTTATGTTCACATCTACTATATTTATCCTTGTGAATAATATACTGTCTTAAACAATTAAAATTTATACATATAGCCTTTCATGTAGTTATATAATATTGCGTTACACAATAAAGCACAACTTCTATAACTGCAGACTTTTCTTTCTAACACTACATGGAAAACACCTTCATTGATAACAATATATGACAGATAACATTTTGTACCTAATGATATATATTTTATTTTGCAATACACTTTTTTCATTAAAATTTAGATGTTTAAGTAATTACATTCATTTTTAATGACACATATTTTCTCAGTAGATTTTAGTTATGAATTCTGTTGTAAATGTGGCCACAAAAAAAAGACACGACATTCATTTATGTTTATAGATGTTTTTGCTGTGGTTAAGTTGTCAGTTTGCCAATTTAATATATGAAAAATAGCTTTGTTTTAGTATGGGTGGATTTGGAATCACATTTATCCAAATGTATCACTTTTTGACCCCCTAAACATGCTCAAAAACTCACCAAATTTGGCATGCACATCAGGTCCGGTGTAAAATTTGATTAAAGGCAAAAACTGACCCCCTCAGCTCTCTAGCGCCACCTAGGCACACAAAAATGCCCGCTGCGGCCCACAGGAATGTTGTAGAGAGACGGGACAAAGACCTAATTGTACTTCTTATCAAGACCTACAAATCACTCACTCACACCCCTAGGCTAAAATCAACAGGAAGTTGGCAATTTGCATTTGAAAATGCAAATTTCACTTAGAACAAACATAATCTTCTCCGAAGCCGTAAATGGTAGCACCTTCAAAGGCTAATAGATGACAGAGGACACAGTGCTTAACAAGGTTGGACTGGTTCAGTGCCTCCCCATTTAAGTCAATGGGAAGAAAAGAGAACAAAAAGCACATCTGTCAAACTCAGGCCCCTACAGTCTAAAGTATAAGTCTGATGCCTTTAAAACCTGTGCCAATGGAAAGAGGATGAAAAAACCTTCTCAAATATGATATTTTGTGTAAGATTTGATCAAGTTTGTGGTACTTTTCAGGAGGTTTTCTACGATGTTTCTCTCATTTTTCTCCTCTGTGGCTCCACAGTGCTGGTCATGTGACTCACTCTGAGCAGGAGAGCAGGCTACAATACACACACTTTATAAAACTTAAAAAGGAGCAGAGATTACTCTAAAACTAAAACTGTGATAACTCAGAAACAGTACAATATAGCAAAAGCATATAAATGCAAAATTTACAAATCAAAGTCTGAGGGAAAAAGCTCCACTGTGCCACTTAAGCGAGCTTAACTGTGCCAGCTTAAGCGTGATGCTCTACTTCCACCTTGTGGTCAAACTAGGAATATGTGTTTTGGTATACAGCTTTTGATCAGCGCTGTAGCTCTCTGGCCACAAGGTAGTAGCAGAGCATCACTCTCTAAGCTCCAAGCACTGCTTAGGAGTGATCCTCTTACTCTGATAACTATCTTTTTTTCTCTTCTGCTGCTGTGCAGTCTCTGTGGCTTTTAAAGAGACAAGCAGATTTGAAGTTGTCAGTTGTCAGTTTGCCAGTGTAATATATGAAGATTTAAGCTT
This sequence comes from Acanthurus tennentii, assembly GCA_029783805.1. Taxonomy (NCBI): domain Eukaryota; kingdom Metazoa; phylum Chordata; class Actinopteri; order Acanthuriformes; family Acanthuridae; genus Acanthurus; species Acanthurus tennentii. The sequence continues at coordinate 9,757 of JAPZDZ010042751.1, forward strand.
TGTTTTAGGATGGAAGTGTTTGAATTGTAAATAGCTTCAAATAAAGGTGTCAATTATTTTATTGTGAAGCTGAACCTATGGAAATGTGAATTTCCTGCCTGATTTCCACTGTGAAGCAGTGAGTGCAGTGATGTTGTGGCCTGCCTGCATGAGAGAAAGAAGGCGCTTGGGCAGTGGTGTGGATGGAGTGCAGGCGGCTGAGGCGTGTTGGTAGCGTCTCCAACGTGCGCCAGGGTGCGAGGGCCCGTCCAACGCTGCTTGCTGCTTTAATTAGGGCTTGAGCACCTAGGCGGTGCAAGGCCCTGTTGTAACTGCTCTGTTTCTTCTTATTATTATTATATTAGGTTCAAACAAAGCTTGATAAAATGGAAAAACTGAACCCCTCAGTCAAGAAATGTGCTCTCTAGCGCAACCTAGGCATACTTCAAACAGCCTTGCCGCCCACAGGAATGTGATAGAGAGACCAAACCAAAGCCGAATTGTAGAACTCATCAAG
>JAPZDZ010042752.1:0-10252 GCA_029783805.1 Acanthurus tennentii
AAAGTGGTAAAAGGTTGGTTGACTCCCTGGCTCAATAGAATCCACACAGGTGAAAGGTCATTCACTCTCCAAAGATGAAAGAGTTTTCTGATTTTGGCTTTATGCAGATCAAATCAGGCACTGATGCAAACACCACCACTACTCTCTTTTATTTAATATCCATGGTGCATTTAGGTTGAAGGGCAAACAAGTCAGAGATAATGTTGGGAAAATGAGGCAGTCCTTCACCTAATATTTAAAATATTCAGCTTCCAGACAAACAGAAGCCGTTGTCATTCTGATGTAGCAGATCAGCTGACCAACTGAACAGACAAAACAGAGCTGAACAACTCTGTCATGACAGAGTATGATGTGTTTTTTTATGTCATTTCTAAAGTGCTTTTTGATGAAGGAACAATATTTACCGTTAGAGCAAACACATGATAAGTCTGTTTTGTTTTTGTTTTTTTTACGAAAAGGTCGTATTTTACATTTAAATTGACGAGCATCCCTGTTTTTGTTTATAGTTAAACCTTTTTTAATGTGTTTCTAGTTTTTTGCTCTGCATACAACAATTATGTGTCTGACCAACATACTTGAGGACTTTTTTGACAGTCTTCTTGAATATCAATTAAAATGATTTATATGTTGTATACGATGATTTATATGATGTTGATGTTAGGTTTTTGACCACTGTGGCGCTAAATGACAGCGTGTTTTGTGATGTCAGAGGGGATATCAAAATGAACTTTGGCAATGTTCACGCACATCAATAAGAGTTCGATTATTCTACGTCAGAGGACAGTGTCCAGACTCTAACTGATCAACAATAACGCAATTTACGAAACAATAGCAAAGCCCGTCAATGCGGTTACTCTGGGTCCAAGCATCTCGGTAGCTTTAAGTATCGACTTAGCTTCTACAATATTAATTGAAAATCAGGATTTTAGGTGTGATCAGATCTTCTTGAACTTATATTGTGTGCAGTCAATACACTATTTGCTGTCATTGTTTTATTTTGTTATATTTTCGATCAATCACTGAATTTGTACAGGTGTTTCAATAAAAAATATTTTTTCAAAGTCTGCTGTTAATATGATCTCTTTTTTTGCTTGAAAAATGATTGATATTGTTTTGTGAGATATTTTAATGAGGTACGAGGTTGAGCAGAATTGGCGTTTGCATTCTGCATAATGACTAGACGAAGACCTCTCAGTTCAAATATATTTTGCTGAAGATACTTCCCCACTTGTTATCACCACATTTTCTCTTAGCGTGAGACACTGTTACTTTAATTAAAAAAAAATCCTAACACTTCTTCTGGAATAGTTCATTTTCTTTATTTAAGTTACGACATTGTCTGCGCAAAACATTTGATTTATTTACGAGTGTTAGGGAGTACCTCCCAAAGCAAATCTGTTTTTTTTTCGGTTCAGATTGGACAAAGACTCATGCAAATTTGGGAAAGTGAAACCAGTAGTCAGCGGACTGAAAAGCTGCCGCACGTTCACAGTCGGATGTAAAAAGCGTGACACGTGACGGAAGTAAACAATAGTAGCGCGACTATTATATACGTATTGAGGTAACTAGAGGGCAGTATTGTGTTGAGGTGTAACAGTTCTAAACAAAAAATGTCTTCAGTTGAAGATCTAAGAGAGTTTTTGAAGGAGCGACTGACTGCTGCCGCTGAAGAAATATTCAGTGTTTTAAAAACAACTATCGTCCAGTACGAGCAAGAGATTGATCGTCAGCGTAAACTGCTGGACATCGTTTGGAAACCTGAAGTAAAGTTACAGCGGATAGGTTCGTAAAACTCCATATTGTACAAAGATAAATAAGGAGGTTTCGACACTTTCATCAGCACAGTGGTTTAACGATATTTGGATACTGATTTACTTGTATGTTTTGCATTTTTAGTTTCACCGTCACGTTGTTTTCATTTTCCTTCTGTTCTCTGTTCCTCCAGAGATCCCACAGCAGCACGTGTGTAATGAGGAGGTGGTTCACCCTGAGCAGCAGCTCAGTGACAAGGACTGTAACTCCAGTGTGATCCAAAAGGAGCCAGAGCCTCCACAGATTAAAGAGGAACAAAATGGACCCTTCACCAGTCAGGAGGTAAAAAGGTTGCATTAAATCAGGAGACCCATTCCTTCTTGTTGACTCCAACTCATGAGGAGAGTGTTGACTGTGAGACTGAACCAGAAAGCGACCACCAGCCTCTCTCACACAACTCTCATGTAACTGAAACTCAAGATCAGATTGGAGGCAAGCATGGAGGCTCAGGATCAACAAGAGATGCAGGGTCAAAATCCAAACAAAGATAAATTGACACTAATGGCGTAAAGGACTTTAATAGGTCAAAAATAGATACTTTAGATACTTTATTATTATTTGTCACATACACAATTATACACAGTACAATGCGCAGTGAAATGTGCTTGGTACCAGCATCCAACCACAATAAAAAATGTAAATAAAAAATTAATGTTCAATAAAAAAAATACATAAGTAAAGCAATTCAAAGCAAATGGAACATTGTTATTACATTAAATATTACATTGAATATATTTTTAAAAAATATTACATTGCACTTGTACAGGTTAAAAGCATTTCAAATATGAAACTGGTGGTAAAGCTTTAAAGCACAGGGCAGCATTATGGAGACACTTGACAGTCTACAGAGGGGATAAGGCATATTCATGCAACAACTGTGGAAAAAAAATTGTTGATGCACAATTTCTGAAACATCACACGAATATCCACAAAGGTGAGAAGCCATGTTCATGCAAAACATGTGGAAAACATTATCGGTTTGATAGTGGTTTGCAAACTCCCTGAAGAAACGACAAAGGTGTGAAACCATTTGTTTGCAACATATGTGGGAAAAATTTTATATCCAAAACTACATTGATGGTGCACATGAGAAAACACACAGGTGATGAGCCATACTTTTGAACAGCAACATAACAACTAGACTACAGTGAATTTCCTGTATACACAGGCACCCTGTGAAGAACAATCTGACCCGAAGTTGAAAGAAAGTGAGCCAGCCTCAGAAAAGGCAAGTTGTGCTTTCTTGCTTTCTTCTTTCTTTCTTTCTCCTTTCTGCCATACTCACAGCCGGAGTCGTAACACAATGTTTGTGGAACATAAATGAATTAGTTCATGTTAAAATAATCTCAACTTTGTGCCTGTCATTGACTCATTCACAGGAAGTCTCTGGTGGTACTGATGATATGATGGCAGTGGTCAGTTCAACTCCTGCAACATCAAAAGATGACACTGTAAGTTGACAGTATTCTTGTAATATCATGATTTTACATCCAGCCATAATACTGTTCTGTTGATCTTGTGATGGTGCTCAGGAGTCCACACACTCACACACACTGTGTCCTGACAGGATTGTAAGGACACAAAGGACTGTAAGGAAGGAGAAAACTTGTTAAACATGCCGCAAACTAAGATTTTGTGTTGGATAGGCACCTGACAGACCTGAATTATAAGGGCATCTATTTTCATGAGGCCCCTCCTGCATTTCTTCAGACAATGGGTTTCACAAGTTGGTTGGAAAACCTGAAATAGTCATAGAACATCAAATAGTTTCTAGGCCTGGAAAGTCATGAAATTAATGAAATCTCATAATAAACTCATGGAATTTTGTTGTGTGTAATGACATTGCAACAGTAATCTTTCACCTTTGAGGTGAATATGATCATAATTATCTGTTTATTTAAGAATTAAGATATAGATTTTAAATTTCTTACAATTTTGAAGATTTAACGTGAAGGATATGAGCAGATCCATATAATACTTGATACTCCATATAATCCAGTGCAGCTTGTGGCTTAATGTTTATATTGTATATTTACAATTTTCCTCATTTTTTTTTCTGATATACATTATTGGTTCCTCAGTGCCACCATAGAATTACCAGTGCAGTTGTCAACGCTTGGGACCATTGTGAAGTTTGCAACGGACCTGTCTCCAGTTTAAGATGGCTTGGTTTCACGTGCACCTGTTCGTATTTACATCACTCAAACACAATTTTGGCTGTCGTTGCTGTCTTTAGTGCAGTTATTTATGTTAAACTAAAAAAATAGCATTAGCATGACTTGCTAACTTTTCATTCCAATGTGCTTTTAGTGTGTTCAAGATCATGGCACAAATCCTGCTTTTTCAAGATGAAATCATTGGTGGTATGTTCATTATCTTCTACTCCATTTTAAATTTTACTTTAAAATGTTTCAGTGTTGGATTGTGACTTGTACAGTAATAGATTTTTTTTTTTTTTTTTGCTGCATAGGATGTTGATGATGAGCATGTTATTGACTCTGCAAGTAGTGATGGCTTTTCTTCTGAAGATGTCTGTCAACCTGACACTGCATCAAATTGTGATGTATCCCCCTCTGATGAAGATGGTGTACCTGACACTGAACCAAAAAGTGATATTGAGGATCCACAGAGTGTAAACCTACCAAATTGCACGGGCGGATCAGTTCAATCACTTTCTCTGCAACCTATATCCTGCATGGAACAGGAAGACAAGGATTCTTCCAACTCTGGCAAATTTGGCATTGATGATGACCTCATACCCTATTCTGATGATGATCCTACTACAAGCAATACCCAGGCTCTTCCAAGAAGTACAAAGGAGTCTACTGAGACTGCAGCAGCCCCAGAAGTCTCTTCTTGCACTCCAAGAAATTACTGCTATGTTTGCAAAACACCTCAATCTAAAATATCCCGTCACCTTAAAAAGCATGAAAAAGAAGAGCCTGATATTGCCGAAGCATTCTCGTTCCCTAAGAAATCAAAAGAGAGAAAAAGATTACTTGATAAGTTGCGGAACAAAGGTAATTACGAACATAATCAAGAAGTTCTGAAAAATCATGGTGGACAACTGAAAATAAAAAGAAGACCAGCACGATCAAAAATCTCTGTGAATACCAAAACTCATGTGCACTGTGCATTTTGTAAGGGCATGTTTATCCGTAAGGAGCTGTGGCGCCACTTGCGTAGATGCCCATCAAAGATGGTCTCAGAAACTAAAGCTGTTGGTAAGACCAAAGTCTTAGTTCTGGCTGATATGGCAGAGGCAACATACTGCCAAGCAATTTCCTCTGGAGAGTGGAAAGTCCTTGGAAATATGAGGCAAGATGAGATAGCATCTGTTGTGCGAAATGACTTCCTCATTCTGCAATTGGGCCAATCTCTTTACAACAAGTATGGGAGTGATCCAACAAAATGTGAGTATATCAGAACAAAGCTCCGGGAAATGGGCAGACTGTTGTTGACCTTAAGAGAGAAATATTCTATATTTACCTTTGAAGATGCTATAAAGCCAAACAATTTTTACAAGATCATTGGAGCTGTGAGAGCAGTTGCAGGATATGATGAAGAGAAGCATTCATATTGCACACCAAGTCTTGCCCTGAAATTGGGACGCTCGCTCAAAAAGATTGGTGACATTATCCTCTGCAGGGCTATTGAAGCAGAGGATGAAAATTTGATTAAAGCAGCAGAGCGATTCATACAACTGTGCACAAAAGAGTGGGCAGGACAGGTCTCCCACACTGCACTGGCTACTTTGAGCAAGTCAAAATTCAATAAACCATCCACCATACCATTCACAGAGGATGTGCAGCTCTTGCACAAGTACCTGGAGAAGAAATTGGCTAGTGCCATTGAAAACCTAAAGGACCATGAGTCTCCACAGGCGTATGCAGAACTTGCTAGGGTGACACTTGCTCAAATAATCCTCTTTAATAGGCGTCTTGCAGGAGAAGTCTCAAAAATGACACTTGAATCCTTCAAAAAAAGAGACCAGACTGAGCTCCATAGTGGCATAGCTGCTAGCCTGTCACCGTTTGAACAAATGCTAGCCAAGCACTTCAGCAGAGTAGAAATTATGGGCAAAAGAGGGATGAAAGTTGCTGTTTTATTAAACCCTGAGGTCGTCAGTGCAACAACACTTCTGTCGGAAAAAAGAGACACATTTAATGTGCACAAGGATAATCCCTTCCTCTTTGGACGGCCACAGTCCCCCCCCACAAGCCACTACAGGGGACAGGACTGCGTAAGAATTTTTGCACTCACATGTGGGGCAAAGAATCCTGATAATCTGAGGTCTACACATCTTCGCAAGCACATTGCAACATTGTCCCAAATTCTCAGCCTCAAGAAAAATGAGCTGGACCAACTTGCCAACTTTTTGGGCCACAATATACGGGTCCACAGAGACTTTTATCGTCTGCCGGAGGCAACTGTAGAAATGGCAAAAATCACAAAGATTCTACTTGCAATGGAGAAAGGAAGTCTTGCGAAATTCCAGGGAAAGTCTCTTGACGAGATTGAGGTTGAAGGTAAATGGTGGTAACAACTTGCTTAATAGCTCTTCTCAAAGAATTACAAATTTTATTCCAGAAACAGGATAGCCTTATTGTTTTAGTAAATAATACAAAAAACTTGTGAGGTGTACAAACTCGCAATAACAATGATTTTTATTTTTGCATCAATCATGCTTTTCTCAAGATGAATTGGACCCAGAGCTGGATGACGGAGACGAAGAAGGTGATGGAGATGACGAAGGCGGTGGAGATGACGGAGACGGTGGAGACAACGAAAGTGGTGGAGACAACGAAGGTGGTGGAGATGACAAAGATGGAAGCAATGAAGAGTCACATTGTCCCCTTGAACTAAGGGGTATGTATTGAATATCTTCCAGTATGCATTCATGATATATTGTTGATTAAGGACCAAAATTTAGTTCCCTTTGCTTTAACACTGTCAAGTTGTCGTGGGTTTATGTTGTTTGTTCAGCTTCTGCTCAAATTAAAATGGCCTGGTCAACCATAAAGTATGCAAGGGACAAATCTTTTCCTCTTTCTGATTTTTATAGGAAATATCAGGTTGAAAACAGAAACAGAAATTCACAACAAACAAACATCATTGCTTTCAAAGAAAACTATTTCAAATCATTTAATAATAATAGTCGTTTTAATATTGACTTTAACTTTAATGTTTTAACTTAAATGTTTTTGAAGAGCAGCAGTCACTGTTTGATATTTAAGCTTATATTAACATTAAAGAGTGAAACCAATGTGTAAACCAATGTATAAACTACAACATTGCACTTTCAGCAACAAACTGGAGTCAAAAAAGAAAATTCAAAGAAGGCCACTTGACTGCTGCTCAACATGATCAAGTCTGATCGAGGCTGCTGATCAGCCTGGATATTTCCTCTCCTCAGCAGGGACGCTATGTCCTGCTCCACTCAGCCTTTAGGTGGCATTCTAACCCTTTGACTGACTGTGACTTTAGACCTGATCTAAAGTCTATCTATGATCTACTATCACAAAGTCAGCAAGGTACACAGTTGCCACGATAAATAGACCTAACAGTGAGCTAAATGTGGCCATCAGGGTCAAGTCCATGGTGTGGTTACCCATTCAAGGGCAGTCGTGTGGTATATCTATGTAGGAAACAAGAACATACTCATAAAACGTAGACCAGACACACCTAATCACTATTGCGACTACCAAAGTAGTGCATTGATCACTTAACTTTGATTGATGCTGAAGGCCTTTTTTGTATTCTTTTCACCAGAAAATCAAGAAACGAAGTTACGTGAAGAGCCCACCAGCTCCTCTGGTAATGTGTGGGAAAGTCATAATTTGTCCTTGCTATATTGCAGGCAGTACTACTGTGCTGCATGTGTTCTGACAGAGGGGAGAAAGCAGACAAAATGCAAAGCTGTTAAAACTTTTAAACTTCTTAAATCTGAACCTTTTTTATTATTATTTATTTATTTATTAAAGGGAAGAGAAAAGGTATGGAATTGACCAAGGGTGAGGCCAAGAGGTACAAAGGTAAGGTTTTTGTTTTTGTCTAAAATGGTAGTAACGGTTCTGAGGGGTATTCCAGAAATCAGATTAAGTGAACACACTGAGTTTGTTAACCTTGTGATGAGGTAAACTCTGTTTTCAGTATCAGTATCAGTGAAAAAATCCCTAATGTTTAACCCTGAAGTTCAAGCTGATGTTCAGTAAATAGTATTGTTTAGTGTAGAAAGTAAACTTCTCAAAAGATGGTTTGGATATTGAACTAGCTATTCTAACAAAAGAATTTCTTGCTTCTCCAGGGCAAAAAAAACAGTGTGTGACCCGGAGTTTGGTATCCAGCTCCAAAGGTAGGACTAAATCCACTCATTCCTTTGTATTTAGATGCTTAAACTTGAGTTGATCAGCAAAAGTAAATAAATACAAAAATACTGACAGAATACTAAAGTACAGTTCAGTTTAGTACATGGTGTCATTATCTCATGTACGCATCACTGTGTCCTTAGAAGCAAGTATATCTTTGGCCTGAAAGGTATGCAAGAGTCCGTGGCAGCCAAACAAATGTAACATTTGTAGTTTTGCTAGAATTTTCAACAAATGCTGCTGTGTGTGACTTTTGTATGTAACAGGGCTGTCCAAATTTTTTTTCAGAGGGCCAGATTTAAAAATATGCAAATGTCCAAGGGAAAACAGCCCCATCTCACATTTTTTATAACTATGAAAGGCAAAAGGTTTGCCATGTTCAGCAATAAACATGAACAAATATTGTAATTTCCAACTTTCCTGGAAGCAGCAGCCCTCAAAATCAATTATCCTCTTTTTATCAACGGTTGTCATGACAGAAATAAGCCTGTAGGGGTCACACTGCATAGGTCACACAGTCAGGGGAAGTTACAGAGTGGTGTTGCCACCATGAGGTGAAAAGAGAAATTGCGTGATTTACTAGTTCTGTTTAACAGTGGTGGCGGGCCAAAAATAACACATAATAAGACAGAGGCGGCGGGCAGCATAAAATCTTACCTCTGCCATGATTGGCCCCCTGGCCAGACTTTGGAGATGCCTGGTGTATAACATAATTAACCTACATTTCAGCAGCTCAAAAGTCATTTCAAGAAACGTTAAGCTCAACTTATAACTGCTATTGTCTTTACTATCTTAACATATAAAATATTTTTTGATTGACAGAGTTCAAATCAAGAAGATGTGTGAGGAGGCCATGGAGCAACGATGAAATTAGTGCTGTCTTGAAACACTTCAAAACACACATTTCAAAGGGGCACCTTGCAACAAAGTTGGAGTGTGAGCAGTGCAAGCTTTCTGAGCACCCTGTTTTGATAGACAGAACTGTTCAAACCATCAGAGATTTTGTAAGGAACAGGGGCCTTTTGTTAAAAAAAAAATAAGGTCTAATAAAGACCAGTTTGCCGTAACAGTCTGCAGTTGCGGGCTGTTTTTTCCCCTTGATTCTTGTGCAATGAACTTTCTGTCCCACTCAGTTCGTTTTGTTTACATTTAAATCAGTATTTTACAGTTTCCTCAGGGCAGTACTTGTTATATAGAGTAATTCCTTACCTAATTGTTAGCTCTGCACTTTATGTTGGGATATATTACTTGGCACTTCAGATTTTTTGATGCGTTTTAGGCTCTTGTTTAAGAAAATAAAAAAATGAGGAAACACATTAACTGCATTATTCATTATTTATTAACTGATTCAAATATTATTTATTTTCATTCCAAGACATGAGGGTACATAAAAGGAACAAAATTTAGTACTCAAGGCCCCATAAAAGCAGCAGACAATATAAAAAAATATAAAAAATACTATATAAAAGTTAAAAACAGCATTCAATGCTAATAAATAACATGATATATATAAAATAAATTTGAGATGTTTATTGTGTATAGATAGCAGAGTATTGCACATTGGTCTTAAGATTTAGTAGTATGAATCTTTCAAAATGCCTGAGAATGGGCCAGTGAGGTACTTCTTCACTGATAGATTGCTAAACAACGCTAATGTATGGGTGTACCAGTGTGGTCCTCATAATTAATGGTTACGCCCTGATTGTGTGTGTATGAGTATTGACCAGTTAAACCAGTGTGGTTCTCATAGTTAACTATTTTGCCCTGATTGTGTGTGTGTACAGGTAATGTCCCAATAAGCAAGGGGGGGTCCTCAGGAGTCGCAGTCAGTTTGTCAATTTGAAAGACAAAGTCATTGCTCAAATGAACTGCATTTACTTACACAATATTTTCAACCTTTTTGAAATGTCTGCATTAGGCCTAAAAATAAGCATAACCTCTTGTTTCTCATAGATATGAAAGGCTCCTATAGCCCACACGCTTTATTTAATGATCATAGCATGACTCTGGGGATGATAATGTTTATCATACAAGCTTGAATATCCTAACGTCTCTGTGGATTGCTATGAAAT
>JAPZDZ010042753.1:0-10248 GCA_029783805.1 Acanthurus tennentii
AATATGTATGTTTCACATTTTTACTGCATATGCTCTTTGCAGTTCTAATTTGTTCACAGCATTGTGCAAAAGAAAATTAACACCCTTATTTACAACAAACTCCTTTTGGGTAGAGCTGTGCACAACTGTAAACAATATTGCAGTACAACATGATCCCCAATTGTAGCCCCGATTTCATCAGGAATCTGCCTATGTACTTGGCCTCTACTTCCTCTTCCCCTCTTGAGCTCAAAGTAGATTCTCTTCTGAGTTGTGCACACAAGTATTTGTGCATTAGGGTGAACATCAGTACAACACTACTGCTTTATTACTGAAGTAAACTGGAATTGTGCAGGTGTTGTGCAGATTTTACTACTTGACAGTAATTTAATGTAATCTGTTGTATACGTCTTGCAAATGATGGAGTTGCACAAGGATTCAACAGACTATATCAAAAGAGAACATTCAGATATTTCAGTCTGAAAAATAGACCTATGCATGGAACAACACAGTGTGGCTGGCGCCGTGGCTCCAAGAGCTTCTTAAACTGAAACAACAGGCTAAACTGCAAATGTCATGCAGCTATGTAAACGCGTGCACAGCAAGTCAGCTTATTAAACAATAAAAGGTTTGCATAGTGGGGAATGGCTTTAGTTCAGGCTGACAGATGGGTTGATTTACCACTGAGAAGATATCAGGCTAACTATCACCTGAACCAGATCCTCCCTCAGAGGCAGCAGGTCACCAGGACAGCGTCTGAGCAAAGGGCACTTGGAGAGGAACTGGCAAATAACAACTAAATGACACAGCACCTTTTATTTCTGAGCTCATCCAGTGGAGTGGAGAAAGGTTTTTATGTGACCAGGACAAACTACTCTACCTGACACATGGTTACAAAAGAGTGGACTTTTAAAATTGACATTATTATATGATCATTTCCTGTTTATGAAAATGTATTCTTGAGACCACTTTCTACTAAATTCTGTCTTACTTATTACTTGGTGGACCTAGAGTTCCCTGTGTATAATCGATAGATTACCATTACATTTTTTGACTCATATTTCTCTCACTGACTCATATCATAGGGTGTCCTGTTTGCATTTTGGACACTCTGAAGTGTCCCCCACAGGCACAATTGTCTTAATAACCTACTACAGGTTATCTGAGTTAATGCTGTTAACTTTGCTAAACAGTTTCACGTGTCTTTGCTCGTGTTTTGAATCCTTTTGTGGTACCTCTGCATTCATTTGCATTGGTTTGATTGGCTTCAAACAGGAAATGATAAAAGTGCTTTTAAAAAAACAAAGCAAAACAAAAAAAGGCCATAGCTCTGCTCCCAGTAGGCCTGTTCATTAATCCTTCATGCTTCTTTGAGCAGCTCGTAATTAATCAACACAAGATTCACAGCAATGTGCAACAACAGTTCATATTTTAAATAAAATCAAACTTTGTAGCTGCCTGTTTCTTCTAACTTTAAATGATGAAATGAAACTTTGAATTAAATTGTGTGCTCTTGACAAGTTGCCTCAGCAGAAAAAAAGCCTGAACGGGCTGCTCCGAGGGAGATAAAGAAAAAGAAATACAGACTTAATTAGTGACGAATAAGTCATGCATCAGGGTTAAGTAACATGACTGTTGATAGAAAGGCAGGAATGCCACACTGGTACATAAACACCTGACACATTTTCCTACATTATTTAGCATTATTTATGTATTGAACTGCCTAGATTTACTCTGATTAGCTAAAATAATGAATTTGTGAGAAGAGATCAATTAAACAGTGGTTACTAATGGGTTGTGACACCCTTGTGTTGAGGTGTGTGACTTGAAACAATTTTGGTTGGGACACAGCCCACACAGCTCCAGGCTTGTTTGAACAGTTTGTTTTGTCCTTAATTGTATTTGCTGACACGCACACTACCTGACTTTCCTGTTTCCTCCACAGCAAAAATGTTCCTGTTCCTCCCTCGTGACTGAAACATAGTGGTCAAATTGTGCAATCCCAATAGTTTTCCTGAGAATTTGTAATTTAATCACTGTGAGAAGTGCCAGCTTGATGATGACTGACTTAAATTCAAGTGTTAAGTGATCACAAAGCATGGCAATTTTGACCTTAATAATTAAATTATGATGACTGTGACTGAGCTCATGAGATAGCTAGTTTTATTGTTTGTTTTTTGTTTGTTTAAAAATTTGAGAAATTAAAAAGACAATGTGTAGTGAAAACTGGAGAAACATTAGGTCATATTTTTAGGGTAAAATTACATGTCTTTAGGGTTCCTTTGAAAAGAATTTTTCTTCATTTCACATCTTGCCATCAGCCACAAAAAAAAATTCCTGTTAGGATGAGGAATGGAGAGTAGGTGGATGGAAAAAAGTGACACCATCCTGTGATGAGCTGTAAACCACTCTGTGACTGGAAGAGAAACCTGAAATAACACATGGCCCCATACAGCTACAGGAGTTCTGGATCTTGGCTCACATGCCCCTTTTAAGTTTTAAGTTGTGGAGGTTTGAAGGTTTTGTTTTCAAGAGTCATCTTGAAATATTTCTGGTGTTTTATTGGCTAATGCAGCACTGGAATTTCTGTAGTCTGTTTTCAGTGGAGAGTAAAGCTCAAAACTTCTAAAGAAAGCATCTATCTGTGCAATCACCCATGTAAACACACAGACACACATCTACCTGCTCACATGGTCCTTTTTTGCCATCAATACGATCTAGCGATCTCTACAGAGAAGTGTATGGTGTATGTATAGCTGCTGTGCTCTGAGGACAGGACAGAACCTGCTGTTACTCCTGCTGTATCAGAGGATCAAGATTAAGGATAAAGGTGAACCATGACATGCAACAAGCCCCATGTGTGCTTTTGTGTGTGTATTCATGTGTGATACCTTGCACAGATTACACAGTTTAGCCGGTGCATGTGACTAAACAAAACAAGACAGGATGAGGCAGGACAAGAGGCTGTGGGTGGAGAGGTTGTAGGGGTGCAGTAGAGTTTGTTTTACGTGTGTTTGTGACTGTGTGTTTGTGTGCACAAACACAAATGAACTGAGGCTAGTCTTTCCAAACTTCTTGCACCGCAGCAAAGAATTTAGCAGACACATGATGGGGTGGGAACGTAAACGTGAGCTGTGTAGTTGCCACTACAGTTTTGTTTGCTGGGTTGTCTGTTTCTCATGGATAAGTGTTCGGCTTTGGGTCTTTGACATGATGGGAAGTAAATAAGTTTAGATTAATGGCTGTAATTTTACAGGCTGAACTTAATTACTGTCAGATATTTAAGTCGTTCTGGAACAAGATGTAAACAAATCCAGAGCACGAAGCCAAACCAACACTGAATGTTGTGTGTGAACCAGTCTTATGTGTTTTCATAGAACTCCATAATAAACCCATCATGGAACCACACTGTTGCACCTAGTGACATGTTCCTTCATTAGCATAAACACACTCTGTAGTTTATTATGACCCAAACACACATACACGGTCCTGCTGCCACTGAAAGATGTCCCCATCAAACTACAGTGACCAGATGTTAAAAGAGGTCATCAAACGTCTTGCTGTTGAATATTTAGTCTTTGGTAGAAACCACTGGGCTTAGAGCTCAGAGTCACAGACAGAGGTTCAGAATGTTCTGAGAGACTGATATTGTTGGTTTTGGTCTCATCACGCAATTTGTTGACAAAAAGAAAAACACACATCTGCAGATGTTGGTGAGTCAGCACAGCAGGATACTGGGTGTTCAGCATACAGAGGAAGAACTGAAACAAAGCAAAAACTTCAGCACTTTGATCTGGTATTCAAACAAAATGGTAATTCAAAGCTCAAAATTAAGCACATGAGAAACCCAAACAATTTTTGATGTAAATAATCTGTCAAAAAAGTTGCTTGCTGAGATGTATAACTTATTAAAAAACTTGTTTTATGCTGCTTGTAAGAGCTTGATCTGACACACTTAAGCTGATCTAAACAGGGTTAAAATTGCACTTTTCTAAATCCATCTCTTGGTCTAAGATCAGTGTGCATGGTACCTTAACACAGGGTACCACCCATAACCTATGACGATGAAAGCACTGTATAACTGCATAACTATATAACTGTTCTAGTGTGTAATAAACTAAAATACAATGTAACTAATGTTCAATCTTTAGGGTTAGGGTTAGGGTGGTGGAACCCTAGAGGTGGAAAATTATGGCTCCAACAAAATCTCAAAATAATTAAATATACTTGTCATTTCTAATTACTCTGTAATTAAATTAGTTATTCACATTTTAAAGTGTAAGTTCTTCAATTTGATCATGAGTTCAGTTGACTAAAGGTTTAGTAGAATGTTTGCTTACAGGTTTTCACAGTTTCTAACTCACATTTCTTCATACTTAGTTCAAAAACTTCAGTCAGAAAAACAACAACCAATGTTGGCTAAACTGTGGAACATTTTCATTGTTTTCACACATGAAACAAATGAAACTGTCTTCTCACTCAAACCAAAACCCCACAAACCTAACCGAACTGCTACCCTTTCCACAATGCAAACAATGTGTTCAAAAGGCTTTGTGCACAGAGGCAGATGCTAAAGGGTGCCCTCTGCAACTTTATCGAACACCAAAGGGTGTGACAGAAGCTGTAGTATTCCATAAAGTGTAATAACATATGAGGTCTTAAGATTATGGGTTCTATAAGCTCATTTTGTTCAGAGTAAGGATCCAAATCTATATTTCAACCCCTCCTTTACCTGCAGGCTGAGATTCCCTTCTGCAATTTCCCTTCCGTTGTAGCTGAGATACCCTAAAAACACTTCTGGAAAATACACTCACAGTGTGAGCTTTGTTATTGTCAACCAAAGGAATGTGACTGTGTCTCCACCACAAGTCAAATGTGCACTACTAACACTTTGGCAAATAGCAGCTATTAGAGCTGTTGTTGCAGACGGCAGGAGAGGAGTTGTGGTTAGGAGGTGGACGATGGGGAGAGGAAAGCACAAAAACAAACAAATCACACATGAACTCACTGACACACACATCAATATGAATACAGGAAAAAACACGATGAATCATAAAGAATTCCTTTTTGGTGCTTCCCCAGAGGCAGCTGGGAGCTGAAAAAGCAAACTATGCACACAAAGCAAGGGTCTAAACAAGGATGGACATGTTTTAGAGAATACTCTTATTGTTTAGGGTAACTGTCCTGTGGTGTGTGTGTGTCTGCCTGCATCTGCTCACGTGTATGGTGGTGTGTATTTTGTGTATATTATGTTCCTATTGTTTCAATAGTTGTTATTTTTAGCCATGATGAACGAGTGACCGTGTTTGTGAGGTTTAGATGGACAACAATCGAGCAAACACTGATCCTCTGAGCTAAACTCAGGCCCTCAGTGTTTATCATTGCTTTCTGTTGTCCAATGATTTGGTTCGTCTTTCCTCTGTTAAACAAGATACTAGTCAGCTCAGTCTAAGTTTTAGAACTGTGGGCTTTTCGGTTCAGTTTCCTGTTTTTATTTCCTCATCCTATACTTTTTTTTCACGATTATTCTTTTCTTAGCTCATAGTTTTACGCTTAGGCTAGAAGGGGATCCTGAGGTCATGGGGTTTATAAATCAGCGTGAGGTCATCAGTGATCAATGTAGCGTTAGCAGGAATGCTGGTGCTGGACATTTAGAAGAGAGAGCTGAGCCTGAAGGTGGAGCATTCACCTTGTCACCTCTCACGTACATAAGATGTTGACCTGAGTGGTGACCTTACCTAAGTCTACATATTCAAACAGGGAGCATGGAGCTTCAAGCTGAGATAAGGAGGAGGCCACAGAGGTCTGAAACCCATTACTTTCCAACCATCGACGTCCAAATTTTTGAGTGACATCAACTGAGGACATGAACCAGCCTTCACACAGTGGAAACAGTAAAAGCGGTATGTAAAGAGGGCAGCACAGATACTAGGATGAACAACTTTGGATTTTGGGAAGGGAACCATAGAGTATGCTTAAACACAGGGGCCAGAATTTTGTCCTATGACCCTGAATAAAAGGTATAGAAGTAAGAAGTAAGAAGTAGAATATGATTGGCAGCTGAGCCATATCAGTGACCAGCACTCCCCAGAACTACTCAAACAGGGATGTCATGAAAGTGATTATGAAGATTCATAAAATCAACACTCAATCACGGTGAATGAGTCCTTAAACAGTATAGAGACAGAGTATTTGGTGTGCATAAATGGAGGGAAAATATTGCCTGCCTTTTTCAAATCACAAATAGCAGTACATCTCCAAGTTTCCAAGAATAAGCAGTCTTTAACAGAGTGAGTATAGCCTGCTGGATTACTTTAAGATAAAAAAATGAGACATTTTCTCATGAATTGGATAGAGATTTAGCCACGGAACAGCCAGAGCAGAGGGGAGTGAAGGATGATTTCATTCAAATTTCAACTTGATCTGTTTTTGTAGTTTTAGCCATCATTTCCATCGCTTGTGATAACATTGCACTCACTAAAAAAGAGATAAATAAAAAAAAATAAATAAATAAATAAAAATTCCTGGAATTAGGAAACATGGTGAAATTATGTTACAGTAATTGGTGGGTTTTGAGGCAGTCTAAGGGGGATTTTGTGACAACCATCAATTATCTTTGCAAAATGCAACCTGTGGTAAAACAAAAGTCTAGTTTGTGGAGTCAGGGGGTGGAATATGAAATGTGTTTTCCTGTTGTATGCTTGACGGTGCTGTGTGACCCTCTCTTGGCTTGGTCTCACTGGTGAAAGAGGTTTTAATATTAATAAAACTTCCTAGTCAAATAAAGGTCATGATGGTTTTTTTGCCTTCATTAATGTTTGTAGGGGAGGTGGGATGATATTAACATTACCTTCCCTGCTTACTGATCTTAATCCTGTCTTCAGTGAAAGGTTATCAATAAAGTGTTGTGTTCTGTTGAAAAGGGACAGTTTGGGCTGTGCTGTCATGGTCCCTGATGTCAAACAGTGTTAGTATGATAGACTTAACAAAAGGCCAAGTTGTTTAGACCAGAATTATCCTTTAAATGCAGCAGGTTTTTCACAAGGCTCTGTTCACTGCAGACAAACAGTGGCTGCCTTCTGTTTGTAGGACTGTGGTCCATGCTTGTGTGTTGTGGATCTTTGTTGACTAAGAAAGAAACCTGCAGTGTACATCAAGCAGATCATCTGCAGACTTGACTGGATATAAAGGGGACTTCCTCTTCCTGTCTGCTGGCTTCAAACAGCATAATCACACAAAGGCAGGCTTTTCAATGAGACTTTAATGAAGGGTGAGTGCATCCACACAGGGAGAAGACAGGACAGACAGTGGCTGGCATATGGGAATGGAAATCCAAGGGGACATCTGAGAGGAAAGGGCAGAGTGGCGGGGGGCTTAGACACCCACTTAGAGTGTGTGTGTGTGTGTGTGTGTGTAAATTAAGTGAGGTAGAGGTCAGAGGCTGTACCGGCAGTACATAACAGAGAGGATAAACAGAAGGTTTGAGGGCAGGGGTAAAACTTAGGGGTCTGAGACAAGACAGGGGTATGTGTGGAAAAGTGTGTGTGTTAGAAAGAGAAATAAAAGTCAAATGGCATTATGCATAAATGAGCCTCCTCAAAACAACAAAGAATATACTATGACCTTGAGACTATGAGTGGTCCTTTTGAGTTTGAGTGTATGTATGTGTGTGTGTGTGTGTGTGTGTGTGTGTGTTTTGCATTAATATAGGTGGTATAGTTTTTTCATACCTTTTAACCCCTGTGTCTCTATCAGTCACTTACAATGGGTCAAATATTTCTTAGACTTTAAGCTCAGCTGGGTTCAATCAACACAAAGACTCTGCCTGCTTGTCTGTCTCCTGCATCTCTTGCCCTTTTTGTTACAACACTTCTACAATTGCTGATTTTTCTGCTTACATACAGTTTTCTGTAATAATTTCAAACATGATGAATTAAAAAAAAATGATTCTACTGAACACTTTTACACTTTTGCAAATATTTTCCTGGGGCCCCTCTTGGTTGTTATGATCCCCCAGTGAGCAGATAGGGGGCCAAAAGAAGTCAGCAGAAGCAAAAAATAAAACAAATTAACCCAAACTGTCATGGTTTATTTTTTATTGCATTGATTTAGCAATCACTAGTTCTGGTTTGGTCAAAGTAAAACATTATCCACTGACTGAGATTTGAAAATATTTGGCCTTTTCTCTCTGCTATGTAAGTCTGATTCCTGACCCCCCTCTTACAGCCATCTTGGTTGTTTCATCTCATGGCTACATGCAATAAAAGGTTATGATTGGCCTAACGGGAACCAGAATAAATGGAAATCTGTCTGAACAGAGAGAATACTAATGCATCTGCCAGAGAAAATACAACATGAGCTCTCTTTGGATTTGCTTTCCAGGCTAGCACTGTGTGACAGCCAGCTTCCTCTCTCTGTAAAAGCCATAAGCCAAGTAATTTTTAATGTACACCTAATCTGTCTCTTTCTGATCAGCTCAGACTGTCTTGAGGGCTGAGACTGGTATCTTTATGTTCATATTAACAAATCTTTCCACCTCTGCCCATACAGTCATTGTTGCTATGCATTTAAAAGTGTGTGATGTCCCTCTGATAGTCAGCACACTATCATCATTTTAATTACTAATTGACTGTCGTTAAAGGAAGCAGGCGCTCTGTCGCTGAATATCCTACTCTGTGAGAGACACAGTGAGGCATGAGGGGAGGAGGAGCAGAGGGAGGAGGAGCCATCACCACCGTCTGCTCGTGGGGTACAAAGAGTACAGAACGGATTATTATAGGCAGTGTGTGTCTGAGTGTCCACAGTTTTTTTGAATGGCCACACCAGAAGACAGGGTTTAAAGTGGTGCTTACAGATGGGGGTGGTGGTGGACGAGATGGTATATACATATGAATACAACACACTCACAGACTGCCCTGGAGGACATTCAGTAGTCTGCACTTGGTTGTTCTCATCAGAGGTGACAATTAAAACAGTTATTTTAAGAATGGAAAAATAGAAACAAGGGAAAAGTTCAAACTTTAGCTTCTCTCTCACTTCCATACAGCTGGACAGTCATGATGTTAATGATGGACTGTGGATTGTCAGTTTCAGAAAGTTACAGAAATGGTTGGACATGCCACTCAAGTCTGGTGTCAAGAACCTCTGATGTTGTCTCCAACTGGTACCTTCTTAAACTAAAGTGTATGCTGAAGTTTAATTGCAATCCCAACACTCACGGCTATAAGTTTAACTAAACTGCTCCAATTCTCTGATGTTTTTCCTTCTGAAGGGGACGTTTCAGACCATGTTACCTAATAAGGACTTGGGATTTTAAGTCAATGCAGGACAAAGTTTATCAGCACTGTTGCCCTTGTTATCTTTCCTGTTTTCTCCTTCATGAAATACTGTAACAGACTGCAGAGAAAAGAAAAATGACACGCACTCATTTCTTATATCTACGACATCATGATCCTTTTAGCAGACAGCTAATTTGTGTGTTTCCTATGAGGTTCTCTGAGTGTCCTCTTCCTGTGTCTGACTCCACTAACTACAGTGCAAGGATTTACACTGGAGACCGCACAAAATGATACACTGCAACTGTGGGAAAAGTGCCTCTGTTTTAGTTAAGACTCCTTTATTTAGACTGCTTTGCTCAGTGGAGAGACATTCCAAGATTATGTGTTTAGACAAAGCAAAAATTCAACTGATCCTTTTGAAAGTTTAACTGTTTCACTGGGAGACATTTGTATGAAAAAACACCCTTACATTCACACATATAATCATGAGTTATCCTAATACATTTTATGTTAAAACAACTGTGTTTTTGAAACTTAAGTATGGGAGACATTCAGTACATATACTTCAGAAACCAAGCAACAGTGACCTCTTCACACACTGATGCTAAAAAAAAAATTCATGGAGATTTATAATAACTGCAATGAGAACTATATCATCAAAATTATTACTACCTGGTTTATCATAATCATGTAATGTCTATTTATGAGACATTAATAGACATTAATATGAGACAGTCTTTTAAAGTAGCTGTTATTAAACCTCTTCTTAAAAGCCAACTCTTGATCCTGGGGTCTTAGCCAACTATAGACCAATATCTAACCTCCCTTTTCTCTCTAAGATTCTTGAGAAAACAAGAAGAGTACATCATAGCACTGAGACAGCACTGGTAAAAGTAACTAATGATCCTTTGTTTGCATCAGATAGGGGACTTGTCTCTGTACTTGTTCTGTTAGATCTTAGTGCTGCATTTGACACGATTGACCACCATAT
>JAPZDZ010042756.1:0-10238 GCA_029783805.1 Acanthurus tennentii
CATCCCCACACAGCTGCCAATACTCATGTCCATCAAACTTTGACCTGGTCACTGGCACATCCTGTGTTTTTCAAAATGAAAGAATGAACTCTTTCAAAATAAAAGTCCTATTTTTTTCACAAATGACCCAAAACACATTTAAAAAATTTATTAATTTTCTATTAATCATAGTCCTGTGACTCAATTAAAATTTAATACAGTCTGTATCTGTATATTTGATCAAGCAGTCCAATTTTAAACAGGTGTGGGTTAGACTGATTTCTCCATTGGACTCTTATTTTTTCCAAAATCCAAAATAACTTAAAAATTGAATATTTTGTAGAGATGAAAGTCTTTTGATGAATTTGAAAGTTTGAGTGAATTCTGTATCTGTATATTTGATCAAGCAGTCCAATTTCAAACAGGTGTTGATTTGATCCATTTCTCTATTGATTTACATATATGTTTCTCTGAAAGCCTGTTTTTAAGTCTCAATACCACACAGCTGCCAATACTCATGTCCATCAAACTTTGACCTGTTCACTAGCACATCCTTTGTTTTTCAAAATAAAAGCACCAAAATCTTTCAAAATAAAAGCCCTTATCTTTTCCAAAAATGACCCAAAATAACTAAAAAAATGATTAATTTTAGACAAATCAAAGTCTTTTACTCATTTAAAATTTTGAGTGAATTGTGTTACTCTAACTTTGATCAAGCAGTCAAATTTTAAACATTTGTGGGTTTAATCCATTTCTACATTGATTTTCATGTTCATTTCTCTGTAAGCCTGCATTTAAGTTTGATCACCCCACAGCTACCAATACTAATATCCATCAAACTTTGACCTGTTCACTGGCACATCCTCTGTTTTTCAAAATAAAAGCACAGAACTATTTCAAAATAAAAGCTCTTTTTAATTTTTTTTTACCAAAAATACATTTAAAAGGGGAAAAAGTGGATCAATTGTCTACCCTTTAATGCAATGGGAACCTACCCCGATGGGCCAGAGTGCGAGGGCTCGACCAACGCTGCTTGCGGCTTTAATTCTCTTTGTTCTCTCTCTTGTTCTCACTCTCCCCATCTTAACCCAGCTGGTCCGTCAGAATGCTGTTCTTTCTGAGCCTGGATCTGTGCCGAGGTTTCTGCTTGTTTAAAAGGGAGTCTTTCTTCACCACTGTCGCCAAGTGCCTGTTCATGTGGGAACTGCTCTCAATAGTTCGATCTTAATAGGGTGAACTTTCGAGTGTTGCCTAGACCTACCCTTTATGTAAAGTGTCTTGAGACAACTTTGGTTGTGATTTGGTGAAATAAAATTTGATTTGATTTGATTTGAATGCAGCTATATACAATAGTATAATTCAATAACAAGTTCTCATGCCTCTATGCCAAAGATATGTAGCCTTTTAAATGACCATATAGCTGAATCAGAACCTTGGTAAGAGCTGTTGTATCAGACTGCATTAGTTTAGCCACTTCCACTTTATAAAATAGCAACTGAGTGTATATCAATAGCACAATGGCATTAGATATTAGTGCCTCAAAAACTACAGACAATGGGAGGAAAAAACAAACACTGCAAGAGATGTCTCGTTTGTACACTGTTGTCCTGTCAACCTTGAGAAATGACATGATGAAAAAAAGCCTTATATTAATATTTCTTTGACTTCCTGTGCTTAGATAAAATATCTTTCTCAAAATTGTATTTTTTAAATTTTTCCTTTGTTTATCTTTACTAGGCTCCAGTGGGCAATAAAATAATTATCAACCAGTGTCTCATGGTAAGACACTGTCTCATGGCTACAAACAACAAATGAGTGTTTCTTCACCCAGCCTATACATGAAACGCCCTGCAAACAAAAAACTATTTTCTTTGGAGCTGCGGGTAAAACATTACATACAAGACTTCCCTTGTATGAGATCATACATGATAATGAAGAAGGTAAAGAGCTTGTATAGCCAACCCAGTCAGGCAGAATGAATTTTGGTATTGTATGTTTCTGAAGCCACACATATTTTGATATTTGATATTTCTTTTGTCTTTTTTAAGCTCTAAGTTTCTCTTGTTAAGATCTTGTTTGGTCTTGTTATCATATTAAGCAAAATACTGTATGTTCAATTTTTATTCCTCACTATTGCTCCTGGATGCCAAATATTGCTAATAACATATCAACAGCATAGCTGGTTTATCTGGATTTTTTTTTCCTCTAGTGTTTTGGGTGTGTTGTTGTGTTAAATTATTCAGTAAGTTTATCAATCATCATTATTTCTTTTTCTTTTATCCCTTAGTAAACAGCAATTGCAAACAATCCTTTTAATAGAGCAGCCTTCTCTTCAAACCATGCAAACTGAGATCTATGAGATCTGTGCACACTCTCTCCATAATCCAAATTATACTTAACCACTTCAGTGAAAACATCAGTGAATTGATAACATCTTTTATCATTTGCCATGGACTGCAAGGCTTTCTCTTTCTCTCCTCTGAGCTGTAGTCACTAGTTCTCAGCATGTCTTTGTTCTAGTGATCTGGTTTTATCAGGCCATTCAAATGTCTCTCTCCTGTTCAGAGCAGACCGGCTGATCAGACTGGAGTCCTGCTCTACAGCTCAATGTGTTCATGCACTGACAAGGACAGACGCCATTTGCTTTAATTAGTGAAGGCGACCTCCTCTGTGAGATGTGACGAACCAATTAACAGCAAAAAATGAAAACAGAGGACACACACAGGAAATGTGGCAAGAAGCCTTTGATTTGATTTTTGTCCCTGTCAATTCCACTCTATCAGCATCTGATCCACTGACAAAACAACTGCCACACATATGTCGGGAGGGGTATTTATGTATGTTTGATTTTGTTATGTCCTACAATGTTCTTTTTTATAAGCAGAGTTGATGAACTGTGTGTCCAGGTAATCTTAGAAACTTTAGTGTGTTTCCATGTGTCTTCACAGGGATGCACACTTTGGAAGATCTTAACAATGATGTTGCGCTTCTTTGTAGATACAAAGTGTCAGAAGCAGCTGGGTGAGGAACAGCAAAGAGAACTTGAGAAAGACATTCACCTGCTGCCTGCTTTCACACTTCTTCATACTTAGCTAATTACTGTGTAAAGTGGGTGTGATATCAGGCTGTCTTTTTCAAAAAGCTAGAAAAATTCTTGGATGCAGTGCCCCCAGTTTCCACTCAAGATTTGCATGACGGGAGATTGTTTTAGTTAAGAATTCACTTTATTTAAGAAGAGTTGTCCTTGTCTATAAATGTTTGAGTCACACCATTAGCATACTAAAGAAGGAGATGACATAACAAGTACTTACATCCCTACAAGACAACACACAAGTCAGGGTTGCTATAAAATACCTGAAATTAGTACATTAACTTTCTTGAACAGAACAACCACTTTGGGTAAATCCAAAATACAGTCCTATGTCACTCTAAGATTAATTTCCTTCTATCACTTGGCTCACAGATAAAGCCGATCTAGCAGTGGGAGCTGTTAGAGTCCTGTAGAAATTAGCCATATCCTAAATCAAACAGGCTCACAGTCTCTCCAGAGGAATCTAAAGCATCATTTTTATTAGCTCAGGATATAAAGGTCAATACCATAAAGGATTAGAGTAGGAAGACACAGCTCTGTCTATTTTATACTGGCCTGTAAATTGTACTTTCCAATTCCACTTCCTGACCTGCACTCAATATATTATGCCTATAAAGAACTGTTTACAAACACTGCTCTTATACAGATTATATTCATGAGCTGTTTGTGTGAAAGTGTAAGAGCACCACTGCACTCTTCAAATGAAATTCTTCATCTAGATTAGATTAGATTGTATTTTATTAATCCCACAACAGGGAAATGTACATGCCACAGCAGCAAAGAGAAACAGGGATGTGTAATATACACAATAAAGAAAAAAAGATGTGTAATATACACATCTCTATGATATTATTACGCACAAGTTATCATATTTAAAAATGTGAATATGACCGGCTTTATTGGTATTTAATGTAACAGCTGTAGTAAATAATATTTTGATAGAGATAATGGGTCAAGTGCATATGTTGAATGAAGATGGTGTTACTTGCAGTAGCAAAGAAAATTATTCAGTTTATTGATTTGGTTTTACAGACCACAATTTTACTGTTTTGGTCCAGTATCAGGACTCTCATCAACCTGGTTTTCATCAGCTGAATAAGGGCCATGTTACACTACCTGCTCAACACCAAACAGCAACCAGCTGCAGTTAGAGTCAAACTGGTTGATGTAATTGAGCATTTAGAAGCCGCAGAGTCATGTATTTTAGTGTTGGTGGAGAGGACAAATAGAGCTAATAATGAACTGCAATCAGCAGGTGGACATACAAAAGACTCCAATGAAATAATAATAAATTCTATGTCTGCTTAATTGGTAAAAAGGTAAATATTTTCCAAAAATAGCCTTAACAACTTAAATCAATATGAATAAATATGTTTTTAAAAAATCAAGAACTTTAATCAATTATTGAAGTCAATTACAGCGAAGTAATTGTTTTCTTTTTTTCATCTTGCTGGTTTAAATTTTGTAGTAATCAACTGCAAGTATTAGTTAAATTGTAAATAAGTCATAGATACATGTAAGTGTACAGAACACAAATTTGAGCGAGCAGATTAGGAAGCAAACTGAGTTAGAGAGTTTACTGATTACAGCTACTTCAAGTTTTTTTTTCACAGATCTGTGACCTTAAAACCAAATAGACTATTTGTAGGGAGTAACATTTGTACTCACACACACATGCACACAAACACATATATTCTATCAATGATTCATTTCTATTCTCATATTTTTTTATAAATATATGGATTATAATACACTTACATTGGATTTGAATTTTAACTCCAGTTTAGTTTTCTAATGTCTGCAGCAAATAGATTGTTTATATGGTTTGAATAAAAACCTGATGTAGTCTCTCTTATTCACCATTGGGGGGCAGTGAATCCCTGTGATGAGATTCTTCATGTTTCCACCTTAAGGTTTGAAAGGCTTCATCACTGGTGCATTAAACCCATATGCATCTGCTGCTTGTTGCTACTGACCTTTTCCTGTTCCTGGTTTCATCTGTCTGCATGTTTAATTTGTTCTTTTGTCTAATTCTGCTTTAATGTATCATAAAAGAAAATAGAGTTCACTTATATTAACCGCTCTGCCTCTGACTCCTGCTTATGAGTCCACCTGTGCTTTAGGGATGTACTGTTATCATAAAAACATCAGTTACAACTGCTTAAAACCACATTCCTCCAAATCCCATTCCTCCCTTTTGAGGTTTGATGAAGGCTGCCTTATAGTAATTGAAATATCCTCCAAATTTTAAGATGTATGGGTGGAATCATTTCTGATTACTTCTTTACCCTTAACCCTTTTTTTTGGTCTACCCTTTAAGTTGAAATCCTTATAAAATGGGCCCCATATGCCCTGCTGTCATTAAAGTGAAGGATCTTTTGCTCACTAAAAGTGTCAAACCATAATCAAAGTCCTGGTGTCTTTTCCCATGTGTTTGTGAGGGGTTATAAAAGCAAGTCAATATCTATGACCGAAATGACAGACAGAGGACTCTTTGGATATAATTGCTTCTTTTCCCTTATTGAAATAAAAATGAGAAAGCAGTGCTGGTCAATACTAATGGACTAATTGTTGATGTGTTTTCCAATATCAGGACCAACACATCTAAAGACCAGTGTCTGTGAAACCGTTTCATCCTCAATGACTTTAAGAACAAAGCAGACAAAATGGGCGCTTGGGTACAGAAAACCCTCAAATAATACATAATACTGACTATTATAGAGTTTAGGCTAGACCCATGCTATATTTAAAGTGTCTTCACACAAGTTATGTTGTGATTTTGGCAAGTTATGTTTGTGATTTCTGTCCTACTTGCTTTCCTTTCTACTATCTACTTACCTTTAGCATCCTTTCCTTCCTTCCTTCCTACCCACCTACTTACCTTACATCCTTTCCTTTTTCATTTCTCCTCACAAACCTCCTTTCCTTCATTATTTACTTCCTTCCTTCCTGCTTGTCTCCCCTTCTTCCTACCCTACTATCTTTTTACCTTCCTATTTCCTGGTCTTTTCTTCATTCATCACCCTTGTCCTCTCTTTCTACATATCTACTTTCCTTCCTCTCTTCCTTCAATACCTACCTACCCACCAATCCACCTACCATCCTTCCTTCTGTCCTTGAAATCTACTGAACTGACAAATGTCATACATCTCTGCAGGGCTTCTCCAGGGCTCATGTTTTCTTTTAGATAGCAGTATCCAGTTCCATTTACAGATCAGAACTATATGATGAAGTTAAAAGCTTTGAAAAAGCTAGTGAGTAGACCTTTGAGTTACAGGATAGTCTGTTTTTAAAACAGTCACTGTCAGATATACAGTGAAAGAGTTACCTGTGCTATAACTACTTCCCCTGTTCAAACTGGTCACAAAGTAATCCCTTCCTAACATGATTTCAATAGAAGTGGGTGGGCTTTGGGTTTCTTGTGTTCTCTTTCTTTCAGCTGAAGCATTTTTTTTTAAGTCACAATCTTTTCTTTCTGTTTCTCTTGACAGTGTGGATGGTGCCCAATTGGTTTGTCTTACTCAAACAGCTGACAACTCACTTTAGCTTTCGCTACATTTGGACTACATTGTTTCAAAGACTGTAGGAGAGCTATAGCTTTTATCCCTCATCTCTAACTTGGAATAGCATAAGAGAGGATCTCTTAACAGCAAGTGTGACAAGCAGGGAAAATGACAAAGACCAATGCCTCTTGTGAACACATGATATTTTTAATATATATTATAATATATATATATATTATAATATATATTTAATATATAAAAATAGAAAAAAAATGTAATGAAATTATTCTTTTTTTTTGGTTAAATTTTTTACAGATAAAACTCGTCAGCTCCGTGACTTGATGATACAACAAGTTCAACCCCAGCTCCCACCTTCTAACAATTCACTACTAATAGTAAGAGCAGATCTCTGTTTTTTTAAGTGTTGACAGATAGAGGGCAGCACTGCTTCATGAAAAATGCTGCTGTGGTTCATGGATGAGCTAAGCTTTCATTTAGCTACAAGCCATCAGTTTCCAGGCTGAGGACACAGAGCTGTAAACGTGCTGGGACATCATGTACTGAACACTGCCCAGTACACAATGTGCTGCTGCTTAAAACACAGGCATACACTCTCTCTCTCTCGCACACACACACACACAGACCAATACACACGTTCACAAACAAAAGACAGAGCTGCTTTTCTGTGTAACCCTATTACGCCCAAAGTGCTGGCTGAATTTATCCTTGCTATATCATTCAACATATATTTATTTCAGTGTTGATATTTGTCACTTGCCCAGTTTTTTGACATTTTTATGAACCCAGTGCATGTATCAGCTGTGTCTAGAAAAGCTGTGGTAATTATAAGTGTGTTCCTGTAGTAACAATCTCCTAAAATCATGTAATTTGGCATTAAATGTGGATAATACCAAACATTCAAATTTATCCATTCACAACATAAACGTACTCCAATCATGCACATTCATTTGTAAATACACTTATCTCCCAAATTTTTTCTTGGGTTATCGCTGATTCCATTAAATATTGTATATATAAATGTGTTGAATTCTTTGTGTTGCAATCAGTGAAGTAATTCTTTAAGCCCATTTGAGTTTCAAACCTCTCTGGCATTTGCTCTCTGTTTTTATTTTTTATTTATTTGTTTATTTGACCTTTTTTTAATAGTGGGAATAATTAAATGAAATAAATAAAATGAAACATTAGATGAACATGAATGTGATACAGTATCTTGGCCGTTAATACATCACATATACTCATAATCTTGTTCTAAAACTAAAATCAAAATTTATTTTTTAATTTCATTTTAAAGTAGCTTTAAAAGATTTTTTATTAAAAAAATAATAAATCAAATCAAGTGGTGATACAACATTGAAGGAATCTGTGGTAGGGATTTAACCAAAAGAATCCTCATCTGAATCTGCATCTTACTCAGCTTTACAGGGCTTCATGAGTTTGAGATGGTTACTTAGCTGTGTGCCTCAGAAAACTGTTTTAATTCACTGTCACAGCTGTCATAGCAGGCAGCTGTTAGCAGTGAAAAAGTTTTGAAAACCTATGTGCAGTACCTGCACAGCACCAAACAGCAGAAGGACACAGTTAGCCTCGTTCATGAACAAAATGGAGCACTGAGAAGTTGAAGAGGTTTTTTTTTAAGAGTAAGCAAAGACCAAAAGTTTAAAGAGACTGATTATTTTACCTATCGTCATTAGGTTGATGAACCTAAAAGAGTGCTTTTGTCACTTTACGTGCCAAAGCCATTCTTTGCTAGCATGTCACGGTGTCAACTCTAAAAATGATGACATGGTTTTGCTCACTGCATTTGTCTGCTGTCCTCAAATAATCCATTAGATTCCCCTTTGAACCAAAAAAAACAATCTGCATGCTCCTCTGCCATTTGGACCTATCTATGCATTCTATTTTGTAAGGTTAAACACAAACTGATTAGTTCAAATTGGATATAATACTTTGATGGACCTCACTAAAAATGTAGAAAAATGATTTAATCTTTTCATCAAATTGAGTTCAACGTTCTTTATTTCCTCTGCTTTTTCCACTTCTCTTCAAAAGAGCTATCATACTAAATCATCAAAGTGTACATTTCTGCTTTATATTGCTTGTTTTTCAACTTCTCTTTCATGCCTCTTAGGTTTTGTATGTATATATTATCACTGTTTTAGGTGAAGTAGCAGCATGCATTCTGAGATGACTTTTAAATATATATATTTGTATAGTCCTAGAGGTAATTACTGTTATAGTCAAAAATAATTACTTTTCATTATTTTATAAAAAATAAAAATTCCAGTGATGCTTAAAATCCATTAAAAAAACAAACAATGTAAGATGCTTTATTTTGTTAGAGCTGTCCTCTTTTTAGATGCAGTATGAGATTTTAAGGTCATAATTGAAGGAAAATGGTATTTTTGTTTTTTAAAAATTAACAAAAACAGCAGTGAAATTCCTGCAGAATAAATAATATAAACAGTATAAAATGTGGACAGCACTTGCACTGCATTCGGAGTTGTCCCATCCCTGTGTGCTGACTCTATTTTCTGTCCTGACATCTTCAGTGGAAACAATGGATTTAAGACCATCAATCAGACCTGACCAGGCCAGGCTAGGCCACGCCAGGCCAAACTGTCGAGGCACAGTGTGTCCACAGCTTGTTCTCACAGGGGATTAAAGACCTGTGGATTAGGATTAGTAGGATCTATGTATACCTGTGCACACTTCCAGCTTTAATGATAGTGGGAAGAAGAGGGGTTAGGAAGGGGAGGACTGTTTTTTTAAAAAAAGCAGTGACCTGGGTCAGAAGACAGGTGGAAACAGCAGTCAAAATGATGCAGTTTTGCAATGGTTCTAAATATTTATCCCTAAACTCATGTGTTGGTTTCACAAAAAATACTTAATCAAAAAAATATTAAATTTGATTAATGTGTTACTGTCTTTTAGATAAGTTTTTTTAAAATTATTAATTATTTATTTGTCACTTTGTTCTTATTGTCTTTTAAATGTGGTTGTACTGTTTGTTGATGTCTGATTTTTTAAGTGTATCCTTTCCCTTGTAAAGCACTTTAATTAGGGTCCGAGCACCGTAAGCGATGCGAGGACCCTATTGTTTCTCGAATTATTATTTTTAGGGCCCGAGCACCGTAAGTGGTGCGAGGACCCTATTGCTTTCTGTGTGATTATTATTATTATTATTATTAGGGCCCGGGCACCGTAAGCGGTGCGAGGACCCTATTGCTTTCCATGTGATTATTATTATTATTATTATTATTAGGGCCCGAGCATCGTGTAAGCGGTGCGTAGGACCCTATGGCTTTCCGTGTGATTATTAGGGCCCAAGCACCGTGTAAGCGGTGCGAGGACCCTATTGTTCCTCGAATTATTATTTTTTTTCTTCGTTATTATTATTATTATTATTAGGGCCCGAGCACCGTAAGCGGTGCGAGGACCCTATTGCTTTCCGTGTGATTATTATTATTGCGATGTGGTATAGGTTTCATATAAGGGCGTGGCAAATTGGCTCAATAGCGCCACCTAACCATTCAGTAATCCCCTTTCTTTTTTTCCGAGCAGCACCTTATTTGGTAGGCTGATGTATCCTTTCAAGACCTACAAAAAAGCCTCTTGGAGCTTCCCTCTACAACCTACAGGAAGTC
>JAPZDZ010042757.1:0-10231 GCA_029783805.1 Acanthurus tennentii
TCTTCAAGCTGTGACACAAATCAATAGTATATGTCCTCTGATGCCATCAGGACTTTTTCTCACATTTACTCACTTAAAAAGCATCAGGACCATGTTTTTGTCCACATGCACACTGCTCTGCTTAAAGGGAACATTCCTAAAACAGGAAATTCAGCTCTAAAATCAGGCACTTTGAAGCTATTATAAAACAAGTTCAGTTCATTAGAGAAAGCCAGGTTGGTTTTGAAATTAAGGGAAATGAGACACTTCTTTGACTGCATTTCCATTATAAATGTCACCCTCTTCCATGCAGAGTGTGAGTTGTCAGATGCAAACATTATGTCCTTGTCCTCATGGTTTTGTTTAGTAAGCTTATGTTTCCTGTCTTTTTGCTTTTGAAACTCTCTGTATCAGTTTATGTCTCCTTTATTGTAACTGACATTATGCTGATTAATTACAGTTTACAGATGATCAGGCCTTCAGAGAAAGTCATATATGCAGTCACTATCTGTGTGAGTTCATCAGGATTGTCACAAGAATTTTTAAGGACATTCCAGTCTGTGCAGTTAACATTGTCTGTTATCACGTGGTCACCACGTTAACTGCTATGTATGTACCTAAAAATGACATGCCATGTATTTGTTGTCTTTCCAGGGGGATTCAGGAGGGCCACTGTTGTGCAATGGATTGACTCTAGTTGGGGTCACTTCTTTTGGACCAAAGATTTGTGGTCTGAGGAAAAAGCCTGGAGTTTTCTCTTTTCTTGTTGAAAAGCAACTTGACTGGATCAAAAAAACTCTGAAAAAGTCTGGCATATAATGAGCTGTCCTTGATAATTATTATGTATTCTTGACCAAGTTAACCACTTGAAGCATGTCTAGCTTTGTGCTTCTTTTATGCAACTCCTTTTCTATTAGCTCTGTGGTGTCTTCATGGAACCTTCCGTTATGGGTTTTGAATAATTTAATCTACAAAACAAATATAAACTGTGAGCAACTTGTTGCTCTCTTCAGCAGGTGCTCATGTAGCTTACTCAACTAAATAAAGTGCTGTGTAACTTTTGACATGATGATTGTTATTTTTTCATTTAAAGAAATTAAAGAAAAGAAAAAATTAAAGAAAAAGATCCACAAATCTAGGAATATGCTTCTGCTTCTTTTTTCTGACAAACAGTTATGTTTATGTATGCAATGTTAAGCTACAGCTAGCAGCTAGTTAGCTTAGCTCACTGTTTAAACTTGAGACAGAGAAATAGTTGCCTATCAGTGCTGTCCAGAGATTAAATATATCAACATATCTCTCACCCTTACTAATGAACACGTGACATCTAGTTGTTTTATGATAATAGCTTGGAACACCTACACCAGGAACCAAAGTGCAGGGAAGATCTTCAGAATTCGGCAGGCGTTGAAGTCCCTCAAGAAGCAGCACAAGAAGCCAGTGACAAGCAGCGCCCCCCTTTAGCAGAGCTGGCCATCTTGAGGAAAAGACTGATGACCCTTCACAGAGCTGAATGGCACCGAAAGCACCGAAAGGAGAGATCGAGAAAATGAGCTTCTTTCATAGCCAACCCCTTTGGCTTCACCAAACAATTACTGGACTGCTCAAAGGAGGACATAGACCTACATCTCCACAACACCTACAGTGACATCCGCCGGCAGGAAGAGCTGGGTCAGTGCAACATCCTTGTAGATCCACCTCCTCCCACCAAGGATTTTGATACCAAGGACTCACTTCTTAAAGAAGTCCAGGAGGTTGTGAAAAGGGCATGACCTAGCTCAGCCCCTGGACCAAGTGGTGTCCTTTACAAGGCCTAAAAGAACTGTCCATTGCTACTCAAGCGACTCTGGAAGATCATTAGGGTCATATGGAGGAGAGGAAAGGTGGCGCAGCAGTGGAGATTCGCTGAAGGTGTCTGGATCCCGCAAGAGAAGGATTCCAAGAATATTGATCAGTTTGGGATAATCTCACTGCTGAGCATGGAAGGAAAAATCTTCTTCAGCATAGTAGCAAGGCACCTGGTCAACTTCCTCTTGAGTAACAACCACATAGACACGTCAGCGCAAAAGAGAGGGATCCCTGGAGTGACGGGGCATCAAGAGCACACAGGAGTGGTGACTCAGCTAATCTGGGAAGCCCAGGAGAGCAAGGAAGACCTCACAGTGCTGAGGTTAAACTTAGCCAATGCTTATGGCTCCATGCCCCACAAACTGGTCCAAACCATGACCAAGTACCAAGTACCATGTACCACACCACATTGCAGATCTGATCCTGGATTACTATGACCAGTTCAGGATTAGAGTCTAAGCAGGGGAAGTAACATCCGAGTGGCACGAGCTGGAGGCTGCAGGCTGCACCATCTTTGTGGTCTTGTTCTCATTGGCAATGACCATGATTGATAAGTCTGTGGAGCCAGAGTGCCAGGGCCCCTAGACCCAAACAGGGATCCGCCAACCTCATCAGGGCATTTATAGATGACCTAACATTCACCACAGACTCTGTTCCAGAATGCCTTTGGATCCTCCAAAGGCTGAGAAAATTCATCTAATTAGCTCGGATGGGATTCAAACCAGCTAAGTCCTGTACAGGTTCCATTTCAACATCGAAGGGTCGCTTATACCACCAGTCTCAGAGCAGCCTGTGAGAGCTTGGGTGAGGTTTTTGACAGCGGCCTCAAGTACTTCACATCTGTCCACTCCACCTGCCAGGACCTGGACAGCTGAGATCAATAAGATCAATAGACTGATTTGGCCTTTCGGGTAAGTTTATAGTGTGGATTTACCAGCATGGTATTTTGCCAAGAATACTCTGGCTGCTACTTGTCTATGAGCTCCCCATCTCCACTGTAGAGACCATAGAGAGGAAGGTAAGCAGCTCTCTCAGGAGCTGGTTGGGGTTGACCAGAAGCCTCAGCAGCATCACCCTCTATGGGAACACAACAAAGCTCCAGCTGCCCCTGAGGTCTCTGGGAGATGAGTTCAAGGTGACATGAGCATGGGAGGTGCTTACTTACAAAGACTCCAAAGACCGAAAGGTGGCCCAGGCAGGAGTGGTGGTGAAGACTGGAAGGAAGTGGAGTGCTGCCGTGCTTCATGCAGAGGCTTGACTTCTCCACAGAGATCTGGTGGGAGAGGTGGCCCATGGCAGAGTGAGCCACGGGTTGTTCCCAACACCATCTCAACACAAGGTGTGCAAGGGGAAGGAGAAGCACAGGCAAGTACAGGAGGAGGTCAGGTCTTCAGTGGAGTAAGGAAGGGCATGCAGAGTGGCTGGTCTGAGTCAGCAGGGGTTCTGGACCAGGTGGGAGCAGGCCATGGGCCGTAAGGTCACTTTGGACGGAGCTCTGGCAAAGTAAGCGGCACCGCATCATTTCCTGACCCGGGCAGTGTATGATGTCCTGTCTAGTCCGGCAAACCTCTTCACTTAGGGAAAAGAAGAGACCCCGAACTGCCAACTGTATTCAGCAAGAGGAACTCTGGAACATATTCTGAGCTCCTGCCCAGAAGCACTCGGCCAGGGTCATTACACCTGGTGCCACAACCAAGTGCTAAAACCAATTGCAGATGCCATTAGAATAGGAACCAGCAACTGTAGCTGAGGGTGCAACACCACCCGCGCAATCACTTTTGTGAAGGCAGGAGAGCAGTCACGGGCAGTGAGGAAGACAATAGCAGGGATCCTGGTAACTACTCAGGACTGGCAACTCTCTGTAGACCTTGAAAATTTTTTCAATTCAATTCAATTCAATTTTATTTATGTAGCGTCAAATCACAACAAAGTTGTCTCAAGACACTTTATATACAGAGCATGTCTATATCACACTCTATAATTACATTTATATTTTAAATTCATAGGTACCCAACAATTGAAAGCACTTGGCAACAGTGGCAAGGAAAAACTTCCTTTTAACAGGCAGAAACCTCAGCCTGATCCAGACTCAGAGGTGGGTGGGTTCTGACAGCACCGGTCGGGTTGAGAGAGAGAGAGAGAGAAGGAAGGGGGGCAAGAGGGGGAGTAATGTGATTTCTTATCCGAGTTCTTGCCAGTACACGTGCAGCAGCATTTTGGATCAATCCAGCATTTTGGATCAATTTGGGTCATCCAGAGCTTAACATCCTTAAGACAGGCTTGAAGTTTACCTAATTGATTTGTTTCCTCTGGCTTTATTGATAGATATAATTGGCTATCATCTGCATAACAGTGAAAGCTAACTGAGTGCTTTCTAATAATATGGCCAAGGGGAAGCATATCCAGGGTGAATAGTATTGGCCCAAGCACTGAGCCTTGTTTAATACTGTGACTAACTTTGCTTCGTACGGAGGATTCATTATTAACATGAACAAACTGAAAGAGATCCAATAAGTAAGACTTAAACCAGCTTAATGCTGTCCCTTTAATGCCAATTGAATGTTCTAGTCTCTGCAGAAGAATAAGATGATCAATCATGTCAAATGCAGCACTAAGATCTAACAGAACAAGTACAGGGACAAGTCCCCTGTCTGATGCCAACAAAAGATCATTAGTTACATTTACCAGTGCTGTCTCAGCTATGATGTACTCTGAAGCCTGATTAAAATTCCTCATATAGGCCATTGTTATGCAAGAAATCACACAATTGATTGGCAACTGTTTTCTCAAGAATCTTAGAGAGAAAGGGGAGGTTAGATATAGGTCTATAAAAGCAGCAGAAAAGAAGCTGAGATTCCCACAGCACATTGTAAACACCACTTTGAGGCCAGATATCCTCCTGGTCTCAGAGAGCATTGCCATAATGGAGCTGACAATGCCTTGGGAGGACTGTTTGGGAGAAGCTCATGAAAGGAAGAGGACCAACAACAGACATCTGGAAGGACAGGGCTGAAAGGCAAGATGCATGCCCTGAGCCATGAGATGGCTCTGGATCCGGAGAGAAGAACCATGGGGGCAAGCAAGTGCCACCTGAACACAACCTGCGGTCTGATCAGGGTCAGACTGGGTCACCTGGGCACGGTGTCTGATGTTGAAAGACCCGAAACACCCTATGACCCCATGTCACATCACGAGAACTATGTGTACAAGAGTCAAATAATAATTTTACTGTGGAGTTCTTCTTCTTAATGCTGAGAAAAATCAGGCAACTAGCTGAGGCTAGAAAGTAACTGTTATAAATCTTGTAAAACAGCAACATTTATTTAGTTTTTGGAAAAACTGAAAAAATGAGACAAAACATGTTAATTGGTAAGCTTTAGATGTACTGGAGGCCAGATTTTTATACCTTTGATCAAAGCCAGGCTAGCTGTTTTTTTTGTTTGTTTGTTTTTAAGCTAAACTGAGCTAACCAGTTGGTTGTACCCTTAAATAGTATTTAACAGACAGATTTGAAA
The DNA here is from genome assembly GCA_029783805.1 of Acanthurus tennentii. Classification (NCBI taxonomy): domain Eukaryota; kingdom Metazoa; phylum Chordata; class Actinopteri; order Acanthuriformes; family Acanthuridae; genus Acanthurus; species Acanthurus tennentii. The sequence goes on from JAPZDZ010042757.1 coordinate 5,343, forward strand.
GGGGTCATAAGCTCTTTTAATTCTCCACAGGAAGAAAAATTTCTCAGAATTGCTCAAAGTTAACTTAAAAATTCTTTGAGCAGTTAACCCTTTGTCCTGATTACTTTTTCCTTTTTTTAAACATTTTCCTACACCAACCCAGTGTCACATCAGCCCTCATGTTTCATTTTCTTGGTTTTTCAACTGATTCATAACATTTTTAAAGACTCATCAGAGTGCGTAGAGAGGTTGATAGTAGTCTGCAGTTGTAGTTGTTCCACTCTTGGCCCACCATTGCTGACATGTCTGCAAACTAATCATGTGAGCTGGGTCAGGTACAAAAAGCCTCCACCACACCTGCCTGCAAATACAATGGTTATTATGATGTTTTTTTTAAAATACGGATTGGATAGACTGATTTTTTTTTCATTTTTTGATTGTCAATTCTCTGAGTAAGTTAGCTCATTAAGCATTTAAAACTGTTATTTAAAATGTCATTAAAACAGACAGTGACAAAGAAAAGAATTCATTAATAAAACTTCATGGCTATAAAGGTAAAAATGTCTTTAAAAAACAAAGTCGTGGAAAAAGAAGTGGAAATGGTTAAAAATGTAAAAATCCTGCAAGAGGGGTTAAAATGGTTAAAAACAGTTAATATGGATTTTGAAAACATTTAAAAAGGTGCAAATATACCTACATGTAGTGAGTTAATTCATGATAACTGGTTGATCCTTTGAAATTCGGTGGTTGATTAGTTGATTAGTTGATTAGAAAACATTATTTATACCGTTTGACTGTTAATTGCGATACTGCGAGCAGGCAGCTAATTTCCGTTTCTGCGGTGGCTAGCAACGGAAGACACGCGATTAGTGCCGCTACAACACATATTGTGCGCTGTTTAATTGTGTTTGACTTAATGCGACACACTTTAAGAGCATTAAGCTTGCTGATGTCATTGTGTGGATAAGTTTTAATATGTTTGTATGTTTTGAAAATAGTGTGCTCATTGTTAAGGTGTGTACTGTGCAAATAGAAGAGACACTGCTACAGATGTTGTGTAGAATATACTTTTTTTATTATTATCTTTATTTGCAGTACAGAGGAGTTTGAACAATGTCGTTTATTGGATTATAGTCTAATTTTATAAGTACTTACCTGAACTTAACATGTTTTTTTCCCTGTTAAAAAAAGAGAAATGTTATTATGTATGTTGTTTACTTGCCTGTAAAAGAAACCTGGAAGAAGAAATAAGATTAGAAAGTTTGTAATCATTGTAAACATGTAAAGGAAATGGATACAATTATTGTAAGATGTTGCACCTAAAGAATTTTTGTAACTTTGTAAACAGTTTTGAAGACAATACATATTCTCGGTCCTGCTGCCAGAGAGGGAGCTTCGTGTCTGAGCGTCATTATTAATATCTCCCCTTTTCAGGGTGTAACAGACGTACTGGCTTACATGTCATGCTTGCATCCATTTTGCTGACTCAAGCATTTCCACAGTCAGACCACATCCTGAGCTTAATACATAAAGGGGAGTGTGCATTAAGGTGGGTTTCAGTGCAGTCACCATCACTTCAGAGAGAGAGATAAAAAAGACCATGTTGTGCCCGAGGAATTTCTTTATTTTTCTCTTTTGTTTGGTTTCACTTATTGCAAAGTCAAGTGAGTAATGTGTTATATGTGACCTACTGCAGCTTTAACCTTGTGGTATGAAAAATAATACTACTAATGCTTTCCAGTATTAAAGTGTATTTTTTAAAATTTGTTTTAGGTCATGGTGCTGAGATTATTGATGGGAAAGAAGTGACACCCCACTCACTTCCTTTCATGGCTCTGCTGGATAGAAAGACACCAGTCTGTGGAGGGATACTGATCGATCCTCAATGGGTCCTGACTGCTGCCCACTGTATTGAGTAAGAACAAAATAAATGCCTCCCTTAAATCATCAAGCTTCATAATATGCATCAAAACTAATGTTTATTTCTTACTGATGACATAAAAGAAATCTTATAAAGGTTATTTAAAATCTGACACAACCTGCTCCGATGATATATTGAGTTGAATGTTTGTTCTTTGAGCATGAACTTATCAGGCTGCTGCATCATTTTTGAGTTTTGAGGTCAGTATATGTCAGCAGCAGGTCCATGATCTCTCTTGAGACATTGTAGAGGGATGCATCAAGAGAATCTTATTAATAAAAAAGCAACAACCACTCATAGTTTGCAAGATTATCAAGTTTAGTTTCCAGAACTTTTTTAGTTCAAAATGACATGAAAAGCACAAAATGGACAGAAGAGATTCTGGTATAAGTCACCTCAAGAAACCACAAAAGTGGGGGTTGAGGGAGTTGAGTCAAGATAAGCTCTTGAGCAAAAGTTTCCATGCATTTTGCTTTTGCGCAAAACAATCTAGTCTAAGATATGCATGAAAAAAAGAAGTGTTGCTATTTCAATGAATAATGCAAATGTTTTTTTTGCAGTCCACAACCAGCAGATGAAGATTCCTCAAATATCAGGCATGAAAGCAAATCCATAGAGAGAAGACAAGTATCACATTTATTATATCAATCAACATCCACAAGAGTCAGCTGTATACCTTCAAAAATGCCACACAGTCATATCAGATCTGTTAGGGGCAAACTCTCTCTTCAATATTACCATTTACTGAACCACTTGCATGTTATAATGTGCTTTGAGGAAATGATCACTTTGTAATTACTTTATTCACTGCTGGCCTGTTAGCCTGTAGTGAATGTTGCTCACATCAATCTCTGTGTTTCCTTCCCCTGCAGGATTGAGAAAGTCTCGCTGGGGGTGCACGCCATCAACAAAGATGAAAGAAATTCCAGGCAGGTCAGAGAGGTCCAGCGCCATGATCGTCATCCTAAATATAAAGATGTAAAACAGGGAAATGACCTTATGTTGTTAAAGGTAAGCGGAATTGAAGTACCACCTAGATAAAGTGAAGATGCAACAAAAAGCAGCTCAAGATAGTTGAATGACTAAAACAATTTATTGAACTCAATATTTGCCTTTTGATTAATTTGGGTTGCAGATAAGGATTCCTTACAAACTGTAATCTAATTTTAATCCAGATGAAACATCAAGCTATGCAAAGTCAGACTCTTCTCTCCTTTAGGGCACTCAAAGGGCCATTTCCTAGTGTGTATGTTCTACATCTCTGTAGCTTGTTTTTACTCCAGTGATTTTTTAACTTGGCCCTGAGAATTGTAAAGCATTAATCAAAAATGACCTTTATAAAGACAGTGACTAAATTAAATTAACTTGCCTCGCAGCAACATGTCTGTCACTGTTAATAGCCATATAAACTACAAATAATGTTTCAATTGCAGAAAATATGGCAGTTCATTAAAAATCAGTACACTAATCCCAGCACAAGCAGCACATTTAGCCAGAATAAAAACATTTTTGAGCAGTTTAAGACTTCTGTGACCACAGTTTTGATTAACACAAAACCAAAATAGTTTTAGAAAGAGGATAAAAGCTTCAATGTGCATGTGCTTTAAACTTTATCCAGATGCTGAAAAAAAAATTTCAGGTGAAAAACATAAGACTTATTCAAATAAATCCATTGCCACATGTGTTCCAACCTCCAAAGACCCCATGTTATAATACACATTTATTTACTACACATTTTAAGGATTAATACTACTAATGAGGGATGCTTTGTATAAAAATTCTGATTTTATATGTCCATTTATCACTCCGTTCATTCATTTGCAGAGCTTTTTTCACTTTCTGCATAGTAAGCGCTCAGAAGTAATGTTCCTGTTTTAATTTCAGCTTGACAAACCAGTGACACAAACAAAGACGGTGAGATGGCTCAAGCTGGGAAACAGCGTCAAAGATCCAAAAGCTGGCACCAAGTGTCTGGTAGCTGGATGGGGGTGGACAAAACACAATGCCAAGAAAATGTCAGATGTCTTGATGTCTGCTAACGTGACTGTGATTGACAGAGTGAAGTGCAACTCTAAAGAGTACTACAACCGACGGCCTGTTATCTCTGACATCATGATATGTGCTGGTTCAAATAGTGCATTTCACGAAAATGGGGCAAATACCTGTTATGTAAGTACACTGTGTGCAGGAGGTAAACAGCCTGTTATGACTTAATCAACACCTTAATTGCTATAAATTGAATAGTACTGAATTTTCTTTATTATCCCAAGGAGGCAGTTGGTTGTGCAGCCAGCAGTAGTAGTAGTTTAACATTGTTCACACAAATGTTCTGTCCTACTGTTGTTGGTTGTCTATTCTGTGGCTTCACGGAGTGACAGATAGCTAAACACTTTGTTGGTGGAAAAGTGAAAGATGACTCAGATGTATAATAAGTTGAAGTCTGTTTACTGAAGATCTCTGTCACTGTAACAATGCAAGGAAAAATCTTTCTTGTGAAACTAAAAACAGACACAGAAATTGTCAATCTGCAGATTTTTATGCAAATTTTTTTTCTTTGTCTTTATAGTTTGGTTTAGTAAGCTTACATTTCTTGTCTTTTTGCTTTTGAAACTCTCTGCACCAGGTCACGTCTCCTTTATTATGACTGATATTATGCTGATTAATTGCGTTTTTGTAAAATATTTAGAGACCCATGTTTTATTTTTTTGATTTATTCACTGTTAATAGCCATATCAACTACAAATAATGTTTCAATTGCAGAAAATATGGCAGTCCATCAAAGTCAGTACGCTAATCCCAGCACAAGCAGCACATTTAGCCAGAATAAAAACATTTTTGAGCAGTTTAAGACTTCTGTGACCACAGTTTTGATTAACACAAAACCAAAATAGTTTTAGAGATCCAAAGATCCAAAAGATCCAAAAGCTGGCACCAAGTGTCTGGTAGCTGGATGGGGGAAGACAAAAAACAATGTTGAGAAAATGTCAGA
>JAPZDZ010042761.1:0-10216 GCA_029783805.1 Acanthurus tennentii
GGTTGTTTCACACCCCCCCCCAATCTGTCATCATAGAGGGATGTCCTGCTAATCCGTGCCCACCTCAAAGTGAGTGTCTTGGCGGAGTTTGCCTGTGTATCTCTGGTACCTTCCTGCAGAATGGCCAGTGTGTTGCCGGTAAGAACATAACAACGTGTATTCATTGGTCAAAAAGACCCTTACAGAAATTATTTCAGGTGTCAGTGAGAGAGTTTTTTCTATTATTCTCCTCTTCCCTTCTTCACTCAGCCCAAGTGTTCCCACTCATCCTTCGTGTCAGAGCAACTTTTCAGCCTGGTATGGAGGACAGGTCTTCAGAAATATTCCGGAAAACAGCGCAAAATATCTCTGACGCTGTAGGTTGTGAGTTATTATGTTGAATAGTTACATTTTTATATTATAAATAGTCACTAAACCAAATGATTGTTCTGTTCAAAGCTCTTCAAAGCTCTTTATGATACGCGAGGATATGTACGGTCTGAAGTTGTGGAACTAAAGTAAGTATTGTCTCTGTCTCCTAGCATAAAAACATTAATACCACATGTTACAAAACTTTTAACTCCTTTGTGCTTCTTTTTAATTCTGTAGACCTGGAAGTGTGGTAGCAACAGTGAATAACATCTACCAAAACACAGATATCACCGAAGAGAAGATTGAGGAGGAGATCCAGGAGGAGGTAGATCGAGTAGCTTACACAGATGAATTGTTGGATCGTGCTGAATTTAAAAGTAAGTACTGCTCCTACACTATCTGAATCTTTATCTCTTTTTGAGGAGACACCAGCTACATTATTTGAAGGAGTTTTTCTCATGGACTTGTTTTATTTTGTCTCTCTCTTAGTCATAGACGTGTGTGAGGTGGAGCCATTCCCTTGTGAAGAGAGAACCTCATACTGCAAGAGTACAAATGGCATGGTTTCCTGTGTCTGTGGAGAGGATTACATTAGTTCCCCGGACCTAACATACAGCTGCATTGGTAAAACAACTATATATATATAAATATATATTTATATTATATATTATATATATATATATTTATATAAAATTCTTATACTCCTTTGTCAAAAAACAGGCAAGATAGTGCTCTAGTGCTCGCATTAATGTTGTGCTTTATGTTCAGAAATGTGTAATCACATAAAAACATTCTTCTGCCATTGCACTATAAATTACTAAAGCCTTTTTTATAGAGAATAAGAGCAGACAACCCACAGCTTTTGAAATAGATTTTCACAACTAATCTGCAGTTAAGACAGCTGTAACAAAACTTTCTCATCCTCAGTAAAATGTAAACATTAATCTTTTTTTTAAAAATTTATTTATTTATCACTACAATGTTTCACTGCAAACACATGGAAGACTGACTGAATCTTTTTTTTCAGGGGGGCTGTGACCAGCTGAGATCAGCTGTAGAGAGAGATAATTATAATAAGACTTTCATACAAATGTTGCATACAATCCCTTTCCTGGAATAAACAATGTACAATTTTGCACTTATTTTTAATGATCGTAATGCAGCCTTCACATGAAGAGGCTGTAGTTGTAATGTTTTATAATGTTTTAGTTGCATTCGCAACCAGGCATGCCTCATGTCTCAACTGACCTTGAATGAGCCTGGAAGTATAACTTGTTATGTTCTTACTTCTTAATTTTGAACACAGCATTTTGTGTGTGTTTTAATGATGGCATTTCTCTTTGTAGCATGTCCAAGTGGTCAGATGGCAGTGAACAATGAGTGCAAACCGTGAGTACTCACATTTTTAATGTAGCTGACTGGATAAGTTTTCCATGTCAGATTTTTTGGTGTGTATGCATTACTGTGTGTGTTTACATGAATAGAGATGGCTTGCCCACATATATTCAGTGTTAAACTCCATTAAGATGCTACAGGACAACCATGAAGTCTGAATCAAATTGTGTTTATCTGCTTTGTTTTGTCTCTCAGATGTCCATTTGGACATGCTGGCTTCAACTGCAATGACCGTGAGTAACACCAGTACAGCAGCCAAAGTAACAGTTATATTCTGCTGACCCATGAACATCTGAATATGTCTTTATGTGTGTGATTGCAGCGTCTCTGCTGATAGTGGTCATCTCCTGCGTACTGGGAGGAATTCTTCTCATCATAGTCTCAACTTTAGTCATATACTGCTTGTGGTGAGATCTATGGGACTTTACCAGCATTAATATTGACTTAATTTAATCAGTCTTGCATATCATCAGTACATACAGTGCCTCTCTGAGGAAATGCAAGTTTAGATTTGACCCACATTAAGCCTGGAAATATGACTTTGGAGATTACAGGAGGAATAAGATATTTTAGGCTTTTTGATACACAAGCAATAGTGTTTTGAATAGTGATGTATATTTTAATTTGAAAACAAAAGTAGAAAAATATACATGTACATCTAACATTCCTTATTGTCTGTTCATTAGGAAGGCGGGAGGCACTGCATACTCCTCGGGTTTTGGAAACCAGCCCTCGTCCACTAGTTTCAAGCACTTACCTCGTGCCACCACCAAGTGGGATAATGATCCTGAATTATATTATGACAGAATGACTAGAGGAGACCGCCCTCAAAAACCACAAACTAATGGATGGGTGAGTTAACACTTTCCTCTGTGGCTCCCTGTTATCTGAATTACTAACCACTAATCCTCTCATCTCAGTCTTGTACAGCTTCAAGTCAACCTTTAGTTTGTTCACCATCTCCTCATCCAGATTTGTGTCAGCTGAGTAAACCTAATCTCATCCAGTAAGCATGGATCTGGTCTTTGCGGGTGAATATTACATTAAGATTTAAGTCTGGCTAACAGAAGAAACATTAATATTTTTTTTTATCATTAAAAGGCTGGCTAGACACTGAAACACAATGCTTTCCTACCAAAAGTAGCTTATTGTTTCTTTTATTTTTAACCTGCAAATAAACAGTTCCATGCTCACTGGACACATCTTGTGTAATTCAGATCCAGATTAAAATCTTTAATGATATCGTTTTCAATCCACCATCACACCGTTATGTTTAACCCTATCATTCAGAATATATATCTAGTGCTAGCATGTAGCCTCTCATGCTGTGTGCCTTGCTTGACTCCAAGTATGTTGCTTTAGAGGTTTAATCCAAAGCAGAGGATGGAAAAAGGTAAGGCACGACTTTGCTTTGAGTTTTAGATTTCCTTGATTCCTCCTGCTGATTATAGACAGACCACAGTGAGAATGACGGTGGCAGGGTTTGCAGGTGATGGAAAGCTTCATCAGAAATCTTTTGATTGTTGTGCTTTCATTTTCATGGTAAATCTAGTGAGTGAAAATTCAAAGTATTGTTGTTGCTGGTTCGAAATACTGATGTTTAGTTTTTATTTTTAATACACAGTATTGTGTTTGTGCTTGACTTTTGGGGTCTTTGTGTGTTGGTATGTGGCATTCCAACATTTTAAAGACACTAATTGCTTTCATTGACATTTCAGAGGAGACCAGTTGACATGAGTGAGGTTCAAGGTCATGTGAATCCCCGCTTCTTACCATGAGACGAGGAGAGCATTTAAAGAAAAAAAAAAAACTTGCCAGGCCAACTCAGGACAAAATCCATGCAGGAATGAAGAGCATGAATTAACGCTCTAAAAATACAGGTACATTTCTCGAGCAAGAACACGTTATTTAAACATGTTTGAACTCGCTCAAATTAAAAACAAATCACAAAACGGCTGCTGAATTTATTTATATTCCATTCATTCATCTCATTCAATTTTAATTCAGATTCATTTACATCAGCGAATGGACACTTTCTTAAAAGTGAGGTTGTATGCCTCATGTCTATTCTTTGGTAGAGTGAAATGGTGCAGGTCATGACCAGTAGATGTTGCTGCTGCTCAGTTTAATTTTAATTACTTTTTAGTGTACAAATATGAACATTTGTTTTTTGTTATTGTTTTTTTTTTTGCTTTAAATAAATTATTATTTACTCTTAAAATTAAGTTTTTTACATTGCTAGTTGCACTAATATGTGTTTTACATCACTGTTCTTCCAAAAACTAAAGTATATTAAACCAGAATTTCAGGTCCTACCAGTTTATTTTTCTTATGGTTCTGATTTTACAAAAAGTGTTTGAGTGTTTTTAAAGTTTTTATTCTAACTGAGTGCTCTTTGTTTTACAAAGATGCATCTGTAAAATGTGCCTCTTTTAATGGTCTGTTTGACTATGCCATGCAGGGCTCATGATAAAGCCTAACTCTTGAATGTGTGAATTATGACTTGTAAAAATTTCTTTTGAAAACTTGTACATTTTATTTATCCTCCATGTCTCAAACTGTGCACTGTTTCAAAGTTTGCAAAGACTCTGTGAAGTCTGTGATCCGAGTGTGATTAATTTTCAGCTTGTAAGTTTCATGGCTAATTGTAAAAATAACAAGCATTTTAATAATAAAATAAAATTAATCACAAAATAATAAATGTTCTACCCTGGTCTGACTGTTAGTGACTTTAGCTCTAAGTGTAGTCCACATATTGGTTTTATTTAGCATAAGAAGCTTATTGAGGCCTTATTTACTTTTGCCACTAGGTGGCGACGAAGTTCTGGAAGTAAGCTGTGGTCCTTTGAACTTTGCCTTCTAAATCCAGACACAGTGATAGTATTTTTTTTGTTAATTTGTGATGACAGCTTAATGAACTGAATGATTTATAATCACCCCATGAAAATCACATCCCACTTCATAAAAGGTTGATCTGTGGGCCGGAGTTCAAGGATGCAAGACCAGCACTAATGTTTGTCAGCACATTTTCACCCATTTATAGATTTTTGAAAACATGCACAGTAGATCGTCTTCATTTTTATTATTTACTTAGTAATTTCTTTAAAGGGAACCAGTGAATGCTAATGGTTACAATAAGTGAACAAAAGTTACATAAGTAAGTGCAAATATTATTATTATATTACTACACCAACTTTTACCAGTGTTGATCTTCACTAGGCGTCAACAAACACTGTACATTGTTGACAAAGCTTTCAAATGTTTCCTTTTCATCTTGATCCACTTTCCTATTGCTACAGGCCTTTCATTCGCCACCAGTCAAAGTTTGTTTTTTAACTTCTAGCAGGCGATTAATTAATTATGTTTAGATTTGGCTGTCAAATGAATTAGGAAACTAAAAAAATAGTCTTACTCCTTTACTATGTTATCAGTTCCTCCTGTGTTCTTTTATTCAATGTTTTAACGTCATATGATTCAAGGGTAAAAGTTCAGGTATAGATAAGCTGCTGTGAAACATCACACATAATCTATTAATTGTAGTAGCACATGTATGAACAAAGTGGTGAAATGTAAGTAACTTACCTGACTCAAGTACCATGCGTACTTTTACTTTACTTGAGTATATGCATTTAGAGCAAATATACATGTACTTAAACGCCACTACATCTCAGGGGGAAATAAGTTTTCATACCTTCCCTCTGCAGTAAAAAACTGTTCAACTCCAAATTAAATTGACTTTGATCAATTTTTTGTTATGAACTGTAGGATTTTAGATCTTTAATCACAGGTTGAGAAAATCTTCCTTCTTCCAACAATAAAAAAACATTTAATGACTCGCTAAGGTTATACAGAAAATGCATCATCACTAAGCTGAAACTGGTCTGTTTTTCTAAGCTCATAAAAAAGCTAACCTTTTTTTTTTTTTTAGAGGTACTTGGTTCTCACAGAGGAGTAGCACTTTAAAACTTATGATGATCTTATAAATATGATTTAACTCTGTAGAATAAACTAACAACAGTATATATAGTAATTATGATGAGCTTGACCTCAAATGTCTACATTGAAATAAACACATTACCGGAGATACTAATGATATTCATCTAAAAACATTGTTCACAAGAGTGAAATTTTCCATTTTCCCTTTCCCTGATAAGACATTTTAGGTAATGTGAGGGTTTTCACTTGTAATGAAGTATTTGCAGTGTTGTATTGCTACTGAAAAGTAAAAGGATATTAATACTTTGTTTACCACTGGGTATCGACAATAAAAATAATTCAACAGTGAGTAAAAGTTCACTGACAGAAGAAGAAGAAGAAAATAAATTAAAACTTAAACTCTAAAGAGTGAACTTGATTAAAATGATCATCCTGTGCTTTTGGGATGAACAAATAAAAAGCAAATGTTAAAAAAACACTCACATAAAGAAGAAAAGTAATATGTTACGCATTAAGCTCATCAAGGTGAAGTAAATAAAGATAAGCAGGTGATTAAATATTAAGAGAAGTGTCAACCCGCCAGCTTTTATGAGCGTTGCCCGCACACCATGTCTGATTACATATCACCACTGAACTTTGTTACATAGTCACACAGTCATGCAGTCATCATTCTTTGAATATTCATTTCCCTTACGGTATCTGTTTGGAGAATCAAATTACTTCCTTAAATAAAAAAGAGAAGTAACACAATACAGCACAAAACAATAAAACCAGCTTTACATAAGTTTTGCTGGCAAATATGAGGTCTTTTCACTCTGTTTCCAACTGTGGTACACACCCAAAACCTGCTTGATTTAGCTGTAATCTAAGACCTTTTCAAAAGTTTCAACATCATGTTACGATAAGCGTACTATGTTAAAGAAAAATAAGACAGCGAGCCATTAAAGTTAAGACTAATCAGGGTGTGATAGGGAGAAATGTGACTTGTAAACAAGGCAACTAGAAACCTACTTCCCTGAACTAAGTCAAAGAGGTCAAAGAGGTGTTTTTGGTTCAACACATCTCAAGAGATGCCGAGCAGAACCTTTGGGAGGCCTGCTTAGTGGCCTGTTAGTTAGTTAATGAGCTTTCTGGCACTTTTGCTTTTGCTGCCTGTTTCCAGAAGTCACGTATGTTGACTGAATGGGTGTGAGAGTGACGTATGTGATGTTCTTATTTTCTTAGCTGGAAAGGGGCTATCAGGTTGTGTGCACAGTGAACAAGAGCAATAAAAAGGATGAGTTTATTTTCATGATGCTGTTACATGAGGCCTTGACAAATAAAGAATGTAATAAGCATTTTTAGTCATGTTACTGTCACAAAGGTTGTAATGTTCTGTTTGATGTTTAGTCCACCTCTTCTAGGCTTAAAAATTTCTATTTCATGGATTTTCTTGAGAGGCTTTACAGATGAATCCCAGCAAGGTTTTCATTTGTGGTTTAGTGTAAAATGTGTAAAATTTGCTGGATTGTCCTGAAATTTGGTTTAAATTTTCCCATTCCCTTTGAGATAAATTACCGAGATCTTTAGCAGGAATTTTTAACTAATCTTAACTTTTAATTAGTACAATAACTTGTGTTATCACTTTGTTTTACCACTCAATTCTAATAATAAAGTAAAATTTTGCAGACTGCAAATCTACCAATCTGAACTTTCAGCCTTTTATAAATGTTTCACTGAATCCATCATAACCTTCAATATTACAGCTAGATTTGGATCCATATCTAACATCCATCCCAACCCAGTATTCAAACAGGAGCAGGAACCACTGATCAGTATCTACAACAGAAGGACTAAACTAAAAGGAACACTATTAGCTTAAGACACCACACACACACACACACACACACACACACACACACACACACACACAGTCAGTACAGTTACTTACACTCAGGTCAGAGATACAGATCATTGACCCTCAGGACTAAAAGGTCCATGCCAAGCTTTTTGCCCACATCCATAAGACTTTTGAATGGTTGATCTATTTATTTCTAACACCACCCTTTTTAAACTTTTTTTTCCACTGTATATTTATTATGTTTTTCTTTTATAAGCTTCACTAACCACTGTTGATCTACAGATGCTTTTATGTGACTTGTGTGTAGAACACAGTTGTTTTTGGGTGTATGGATACTTGTTGCACGTGATATTTTTGTATTGACTGATGTTGGGTTGTATGTGAATTCTATACATACTGATGCTTTCAAACAAATCAAGTTCCTATAAAAGATAAATAAAGTTATTTGAATTGATTTGAGTCCGATTGAATTGAGCTTTAGCTGTAAAGTGTGGAAACATGCTACAACTTGTTAAACATCAATAAATTTAGTACTCATTTTTAGATGGTGTATACAGTAACGTCTCACATGCTCATTATCAGCATGATAGCATTTTAGTTTTTAGCATATTAGCTTGCTGACATAAGCATTTTGCCTGGAATACCACTGTGCTTTCTAAAAAATATATAAAAATATAAGGGCTGTCAATCGATTAAAAGTTTTAATCGAGATTAATGGCATTAGTGTCCTGAGTTAGTGCGTTATTAACACAAATTTTTTATCCTGCCCTTTTATATTTACAATAAATACAAATGACTTTTGTTTTGTCCAGAGAACAATTGGGCAAAACTTTAAAGCTAAGCTTTCCGTTTAAAAGTCCCTTTTCTGTATCCATTTCCGCTTTGTAACCGTTTGCAATGTTATTTTAGCGCCACTTCCTGAAACTACGGGAGCTGGCAAGGCACAGACCGTGTGTGCATTAATCGCACGCTAAAAAAATTAGTGCCGTTAAAAGGAGTTTGAGTTAACGTGTTATTAATGCGTTAACTACGACAACCCTAAAAAATATATAAAAAAAGATCCAGTGTTCTCAGGGTTAATCTGAGGGTTTTGACCTCAACACAACAGGTGAGTGTGCACCTAACTGGGGAATATAGGAGTAGGGAACTGAAACACAGAGCTGACATCATATAACATATATCATATACAATGTGATAAAACATAACTAATTCATATTGAAGCAGTTTAAAATGATCCATCTAGAGGCTGTTGTTGGCTTTGACCAATGTTGAGATGTTTGTCTTTTTCTTGCTCGAAAAAAACATAATCTGCTGAAACATGTTTGCTTCAAGGAACAGTTTACTTTAAGGAACAGCTTACTTCATCCATTTACTAGGATGAAGTAAATCATCCACAACAAAAATGAAAAGTTACTCTAAAAAACCCTTATACAAACCTAGATTCCAGTCTTAAGAAAAAAAAGACACATTCATGTTAACACTGACACACCTCTGGAATAATTTTCCATTGTTTGCTAGGCTGAAAATCAACACAAAGCATTACAATGTTGCAATGTTCCTAACTATTTGTGCATGATTAGAATGAGGTCAGCAAAGTTTATGCGTTTATACTCATGTGGTACACTTGTTTTGTCTCTCATGGAGTGTCTAAGAGTAGAGTCATAAAGCTGATTGAGGGCAACACAGAATGCCAAAAGATAATAAGTTAATTTGCCTGTAAAATGCTCAATAAGAAAAAAAGTTTGCAGTGAGAACTGTTAATGTCATTATGCTAAGGCATAAGGCACTCCTCAGTTAAACACAGCCGGTCTTTCATACAGGCTGCAGAGTATTAATACTCCCTTGATAAGTGTTCTCATTCTGTCATATTAATTTTTAAAAGACTGAATGTATTGTAAATACTCCTAAATGGTAGTGTTTTGCTGCACGGGACACTATAAAAATTAGAAAAATAAATCAAAATGTATCTTGAAAAGTGTTGGTTAAAGCATATCATCATCACAGAAGTTCGTTATGGTGGGGATGAGAGAAGTTTACTGCACTAATAAGGAAGTTACTCATTCAGGTGCTCCAAACACTTCCTTATAATTTAACCTATTTTCGGCTGTTGTATCATAAGAGTGTGTCCAAATCAGTGCACAATGACAAATCCACTTTGTGAGTCAACCAATCACTCATACATCTCTGCTACGAAGGAAAATGAAAAGAACACTTCCTTGATGATCATTCAGCATGACTTAGTGTTGGCTGACCTAGTTTAGAGTTGACGGCTGCACCTTTGAGTGTGCAATTTTAAAAATATGTAATGCTTTGAAGGTCAAGGCTTCAATTTATTTTCTGATAACCATCTTTCTTCTTCATCTAGCAAATTTGCTCTTCTTAATCACATGTACAGCCCAGCTTGGTGTTTCACAGAAAAAAACAGTCAAGAACATTGTATCATAATAAAAAAAAACTTCACTTCATGGGTACATAGACAAGTGAATGATAACACAATGAGATGTTTGAGATGGTCTTGATTTTTCCTCAAGACCAGCTGAGACCGCAGCTCCAGAGTTTTTTTTTAAATTGCATTTCAGAGTAAAACTCCCACTTTCAAATGTATCAATAAAGATTTTTACTTTGAAAGTGTTGACGCTGCCCCCTGGCTACATTGGAGTCGATCTTTAGTCACAAGTTACACTGATAGAAAAC